>PITA01010778.1:0-42270 GCA_004023965.1 Spilogale gracilis | reverse complement strand
TCCACCACCTTGGCACTGGTGCTGCGGTGGGTTGTGTGTGGGGGGGGGGGGGCGAGGGTCGCTAGTGCATCTGGAGATTTTTAGCAGCATCCCTGCCTCCTCCCACGAGGCCCTCACCCCGTGGCGACAGCCGACAGCTGGAAGCATCCCCAAACATTGCCAGATGACTCCTGGGAGCCACACCGCCCCCATCGAGAACCCCGGTCTCCGAGAACCAGCTCTTCCACCCTCTTCTGTCTCTGCTCCAGGGCTTTGGGTATTAGCGGGGAATATAAAAAAAAGTCTACCCCAGGAAGCGTTCTGTCGGTTCCGCCTCTGATGGAGGAGATAGCAGTTTGGAATCAATGCAGGAGTCACATTCGGAAGGAGAACGGCCAGAGGCAGTGTGACAGTGCCCCCCCCCCCCCAAGCGACCCGCGTGTAAATTCTGCCTTCTCTCTATGCAAGGCAAGCTCCACCACCAGCATGTTGCCTCATTAAAGCCAAGGAGAGCGTCTCTGCTTTGAAAAGGAACTTGGAAGCGCATGGCCTCTGAACTCCAAAGAGCTGCTTCCAGTTCACATTTACAAATGGAGTGCCGCGATGCACATACAGGGCTCGTTGCTCCAGAAGGTCAGCGGCCTTCGCCGGATTCATCTGTGGAACCATGGCAGCTGGGAAGAAAAGCAGGCTCATTTGCAGTGGTGCATGGGGGAGCACTTGGACGATTTGAGTCTGAACACGGGTGGGTCATGACCATCACTCCCTGAGAAAGAGCCGAGGTCGGAGACCTCGCTTCTGGAAATAGCCTTGCTCGGCCCCCAGCTGTTGGAGTAACTCAGCTTGCGGGGCCATATCTCAACGCAAACCACTCCAAGGTTGTGTTTGGAGGTGGCCCTTCTAGTCAGTAGCCACGAGGCCCCTGCTGTTGTGCTCGCTCCATGGAGAGGTGTTGCCAACATAGCGAGACCAGCCCAGCCCTGTCTTCTTCTCACTTCACAGCTGCTTAACCCAGCCTTATGGTCTTGCCAAAGCCCCGAAGCCACGACGTCCAGGGCCCCCATCTTGCGCTGCCCACTCCACTCTGTCCATCTGTTGACCTGCCGGGTGTCCTGCCCTGCTTTTCAGCGCTCCTTCCTACTAGGCAGAGATAAGATGGCCTCCTGGCGTCCTGGAGCCCACCGAGAGGCCACAGTAGCCTGACAATTTCTCAGCACGCCCCACGTGCCACGCCCCGGTGATTTTTTTTTTGTTTTACTGGTTTTTCTGGCTTCTGTGTTTTGAGGTACAACTTTGTTGTTTTTTTCATTTTTCATCTCGTGCTGAGGAAGAGAAATCAGGGGGAGTCCCAGGCTGTGGGAAGCCCTTGGTGCAAGTTTCTTGGCCTTGGCCCTATTGCCCTTGGGACCCGATTGTTCTTTTCTGGAGCAGGCTGCCCTGTGCACTGCACAGGGCGGAGCAGCATCCCTGGCCTCTACCCTCCACCGTGTGACAGCCTAGAAGTGTGTCCACACATCGCTAAATGCCCCCTGGGGGACAGAATCGGCCTCACTGAAGAGCACAAGTCTAAGCGGAAGACAGACAGACACGTGCCATGATGGGTGTGTGGCCCCAGGAAGGCCAGAGCGGCATGGTGGGAAGAATGTCCCCTTGCTGGGGTACAGCCTGCTGAGTCAGCATCACTTTGGAGCTGGCCTTTGGACCTCAGTTGTCACGTTACTCCGCAGAGAGCCCTCTGCTCCCAGCCCTGGTCATTCTCGCACTACCCCATTTTGTATATTGTAAAATTGTAAAGCTAGGGTTTGAAATTAGAAATCCGCTGTGTCTTGGTCTGGCTTGCCTATCAGACTGCGTCCAGATCAGGTGGGACCCTTGTCTGTCTGGGTCACTGTCTCTGTTCCTGGGCATTGCAGGGCACATGTTAGAAGAACAAGACACCGTGTGTCATTGGGAAGGTGATGAATCTCAGCTCGCGGGTTCCCTTCAGAGCCACCCCTGCGTCCTGGGAGCCGGCCCCTTTAGGGTCAGCTGGAGCAGCAGCCAGCTTGGACACAGGCAAAGGTTATACCTTTAGCTCTTCCGCTAAGTGACCCCCTTTACATTCAGAGGCCCACCATGTTCTGTCTCTAGGGGAGGGTCACCTAGAAGTTAAGTGAGTCCCTGTGGGTTGCCTCCCGTATTTGTGTTTTAGTCATTCATGGAGCAGGTGTGGACCACTTCGTCTGTACCAGGCACTGGGGTGTATTCAGAGTCCCCGCTCTTGGGCATGCGCACGTCAGGACGGGGACCCTGGGGATACAGGTAGACAGGTGAGAAATACGTGAGGGGCTTTAGTGAGTGAAGCAGGGGCAGGGCTTGAGGGGCCATGGGCAGAGGCCGCAGGAGAGAGCGGCAGCCCTGACTGTGTCTTGGGGCGGGGGTTTCCCAGGCTGGGTCTACACACCTGAGGTGGTGATGAGTGGGTGTGCTTGAGAAACAAGCCAGCGAGCCTGCAAGGTGGGGAGGTCCTGGGGAGAGGGGTGGAGAGAGTCAGGACCAAGGGGAACCCATGGGGAGTTGCAGAAAGGCCACCCTGGCTGCAGGGCTATAAGTGGACTGAGGGGAACAAGAGAGGATCGGGGGGCGAAGGAGGGGCCCCTGGTGATCCAGGCAGAGTGGGCGGTGATATGGACCAGGGACGGGGAGTCAGTGAGAGTGGGAAGTCCAGGGAGATTCCAGGATGGCTCAGCCTCTGGCTGAAGGTGGCTGCACCTGCTGGGGTGAGGGAGGCCCGGGAGCATTGGGGGCGGCAGGGGTGCTGCTCGGCCTTTGGGAAGGGCTGTTTGATGAGGTGTCGCTTACATATTGGGGTGGAGCTGTGTGGCCACTCAGAGGGTGGCCTGTGTACGGCTGCTCAGGGAGCCTAGGACTGTACCTGACTGTGCCTGGATTAGGCCTCTGTGGGCAGGCACAGACGAGAAAAATCTGGATTGTTCCGGAACGTTTAGAGCAAGGGTCGGCCCAGGAGACAAAGCCAGCTTGTATTTGTATGGAGAGTGGTTTTTACATTTTCCAGAGATGACACTAAAAATGTTTCTAAATTGTGACAAGATTCACATTAACATAGATTCGCTTTTTTAACTAAAGTATACAATTCGGTGGGTTTGCGCATATTTACAGTATCTTACAACCCTCCCCCCCAATTCCAGAACATTTTTATCACCCTGGAAAGAAACCGTATCTCCCAGTTCTCCTCTCCCACCAGCGCCTGGCACCCACTAAGCCACTTTGTCTCTGCAGCCTGTTCTGGACATTTCGTTTCAGTGCAATCATATGTAACTCCTTGTGTCTGGCTTCCTCCGCGCTGCGTTGCGGTGCCGAGGTTCATCCTCATCGTAGCCTGTGTCAGAGCTGCATTCCTTTCTGTAGTTGAAGAATATTCCATCGTAGCGATGCTGCACGTGTGTTTATCCGTTACCAGTACATGTTTGAGTCGTTTGCACGCCTGTTTGCGATTCTTGGGTGGATCCCAGGAAGTGGAGTTGCCAGGTCACATGGGAACTATGTTTAACTCGCTGCAGGGCCGCCAGGATGCTGGCCGCCGCAGCTGAGCTGTTACTGTCGGACCCTCTTTGCCAGGCCCGGGCCTCGCAGAGGCTTCTCCACCCTGTCCCTGCGCCTCAGTCCGGGGCATGGGAAGGGGTACACGGAGCTTGAAAATGCCCCCGAGTCGTAGTGGGGAGCTCTGACAAGCTCACGGTGTCCTCTGAACTCCACTCCGAGGCTGCTCCCTCTCCCACCTCTGCTTGGCCCCTCTAGCTCCTCCTGCTGCCCTGCCAGCACACCTGGAAGGAATGTGATAATCAGCAAGAGAGTCCCCAGAGGGCCTTAGGATGCAACCCACTGCCAGGGAAAGGTGGCATTTAGAATTGTAGCTGCTGTGGGTCTTTTGTGTGTCTGCTTAGCTCAGCTCAGACTTTCTAGAGTTGTCTCTGCACCCACAGTTTGGGCTAAATTGTGTCCTCTCCCTGACCCCCCCCCTTCCCAGTTCACACATTGAAGTCCTAACCCGCAGTACTCAGAATGTGACCGTTTTTGGAGACCGTTACACAGGTCATTAAGGTAAAATGAGGCCTTGGGGGTCCCCTGATGCAGTCTGACTGGTGTCCTTAGAAGAGGACATCTGGACACACAGAGCGACAACCCCCCCCCCCCGAGAGACAGCCATGTGAGGACACAGAAGATGGCCGCCCTCAAGTCAAGGCGGCTCCGGAGATACCCCCTTTGCTGAACCTTGATCTTGGACTTCAGCCTCCAGGATGTGAGGAAATACACTTCTGTGGTGTAAGCTGCCTGGTCTGTGGTGGTGAGTTACTGCAGCGGAGCCGAGTGGTGCACGCCCACCGCGATGCGAGCGAGCGTGTCCAGGCTGTCCCCGTGGCGGCCCTGCGGCTTTATGCCCCGGCATTCCCCATCCCGCTGGAGTCTTCGCGTCCTTGGCTGGTGCCCCGTGTCGGAGGCAAGTTTGATTATTCCTAGCAGTGGCTGGAGCCCACTCTCTTCCAAGCACTGTTCCAGGCACTTGGGCTGTGGCAGTGAACCATGTGGGCTGTCTACTCTCAGGGCATGTTTGCCGCCTGGTCGGGGGTGGACAGACGTTCAAATAAGTAAAATTCGTGTGTGTCGGAAGGTGACACCTGCCACGGAGGAATATAGAGCAAGAAAAGGGCTTGGGGTGCTGGGAGAGAAGCCGTCCTCTAACAGGCCCCTGGAACTGCGCTGGCGGGTTCCTGACCTGCTCGAGAACCGGCCCCTGTGTGCGTCGGACCCGCAGGATCCTGGGGCGGGGGTCTTCCCCTGACAGCCCCGTCATGGTTTGTGGGGAGTCCTCAGAACCACACATAAACTTTCAGTTTAGAAACAAACATCCCCTTCTTTGGGCGGTGGTCAGTCCCACCCCAAATCAGAATTCTGGGTGTCTAGGAGAGAGACGTATGTGTCCGTTTTCTGTTTTTATTTGGGCAGAAGAGACCACAGATAGAGGGCAAGCACGATGACTAGTCAGGGCCTGTCTCTTCTCTTGAGTGACTTACCCCTGACTTAGCACCCAGAGTCCCACGGTCCAGGATGACTTGGGCAGTGGGCCCCCCATCCCCTCCAGGGTCCCCACTTGCCCAGCGCTGCTGACCGCAGGGGCTGTGGAAGGCTTCTTATATCAACAGCCCCAAACTCCAGAGGGGATTAAACAGTCCGCTTTCTGTATATTTCTACCGCATGAGCATTTTTCAAGGTGCTGTCAGTCAGACTTCCATGCTCTTGGGTCAGATGGAGGTGGGTTTGTGAGACTCAGCCATGATGGTGCAGATGCACAGCATGAAGAGGGAGGAGTTATCTGCCTGTGTGTGTGTGTGTGGCACCCTTCCCCCTCGTCCCCCCACTTCCCTCTCCCCAGGCCCCCACAAGGAACATTCTCCTGCGTCTCATTAAAAACCCTGGCTCGTGCTGGGTGTTGCTTGCTCTCAGCGGACCGGGGCTCCGTCTGGTGTTTCTCAGGTCTATTCGTGGGGTCAGGACTGCCAGTAAGTGACTGTTGTGCTCTTGTCAGGAAAACTCGCACAACCACAGCGACTGTGCAGAGAACTTCAAGCCCCAGATGCTGTATAAGGAGGACAAGCCCCAGGTGCCCTTGGAGTCGGATTCCGTGGAGTTCAACAACGCCATCAGCTACGTGAACAAGATTAAGACCCGTTTTCTAGACCACCCAGAGATCTATAGGTCATTCTTGGAGATCCTGCACACTTACCAGGTAAGAGGCCCCACGTCACCCTGGCTGGGTGCTGGTGGGCCAGCCCACTTTCAGGGTGCATCTGGGGTGTTCACGTTTTCTGGTCTGAGTTCAGGAAATCCTGTACAATTCTGATGTGCTTTTTTTTCCTAAAGTATACATAATCTAAAACTTAGTTTATAACCCCCTTTTTTTTTTTTTTTAAAGATTTTATTTATTTGACAGCGAGAAACACAGCCAGAGAGGGAACACAAGCAGCGGGAGTGAGAAAGGGAGAAGCAGGCTTCCCGCCGAGCAGGGAGCCTGATGTGGGGCTTGATCCCGGGTCTCCGGGATCATGACCTGAGCCAAAGGCAGTCGCTTAACCAACTGAGCCACCCAGGCGCCCCAGTTTATAACCCTTTTTAAGTGTCCAGTTCCATGGCATTAAGTACATTCATGTTGTGCAGCCTTCTCCACCATCCAGCCCCAGAACTTGTTCATCGTGCAAAACCAAGACTCTATCCCCATGAACAGTAGCTCCCCCAGTCCTTGGTGCCCACCCTCCCACTTCCTGTCTCTCTAAAGTTGACAATTCGAGGGACCTCCTATAAGTGGGATCATACAGCGCTTGTCTCTTTGTGTCTGGATTCTTTTGTTCACCGTGATGTCGTCAGGGTTCATCCATGTTGTAGCCTGGACGGGAACTTCCTTTTTAAGGGATGGAGAACGTTCTGTGGCCTGGATGCACCACTTGGTTTATCTGTCCATCCATGGATGGGCACCACGGTTGCTCTCATGTTTCTGGCTCTTGGGAATAATGCTGCTGTGAACACGGGCATCCAGATATCTGTTGGAGTTCGGTTTTGTTAGGATTTTAATTTGCTCTTTGAGGCACCCCTACATCCCAAGAAGTACTAGGAAACACACAGGACAGGGATTTAAAAAGAACCTGAGAAGATGGTCTGCTTTTTGTAAGATGGTTTTGCTGGTGCTTGACAACACATCAACCCGTCGTGGGTTACCAGTGGGTTCTGTGCCAGGCAGGGGGGCAGCAAAGATGAATTGTTGCCACTTTGTTCAGTCTGGAAGTGGGAGAGACTTATGGGTGGAGTGGGGAAAAGGAGCGTGCAGAAGTCTGTCTGGATTGCCAGCCCTGACTGGGGGCCGTGGGGTGTCAGGAAAGCCAGATGCAGCTTGAGTCCTGAGAAATCAGGCAGGTGAGTGTAGACAAAGGGTGGACTTTCTCAGTGCTGGGAACAGCTTGTGCAAAGTCCCAGGGGTCAGCAGACAGCCAGCTTCAGGGGACCTGAGGAAGGGGAGGGGGACATCAAGGGCTCTTGATGGGTCGTGTCGTTCCCTTTATAGCTGCAGAGTGAGAAGTTCGAACTGTGAGCTTAGGGGGAGCCCCAGCTCCACCACCCCCTGCTCTGCCGCACTCTTGGGTATGAGGTTGACAGGGACTTACTTCTAATGGCCATCCTGAGTTCCGCTTCCTGAGTTCCTGGCCTCCTGACCCAGGTCCTCTTTGGTCCTCATCTTGGTGCTTTAAGCTCTGGATTAGGCCATCTTCCTTCAATTCTCAGGGTCTTTCTGACTCTGGTTGGGCAGGTCCCTAGTCCCAGTAGTCTCTTTCCTTCCCCCGTCACCCTGTTTCTTCCAGGGCCCAGCGACAGCTCCACACTCCCTGGCCCCTCTCTGCAAAAAGGGCTTTCTTCACCCTCGTACTGACCTTGTGCCTCCCCAGCCTCTGGTTGAGGACACTCAAGGACCGAGGCCAGGTCATTCCATGACTGTGCCCCTGGCCAGGGCTCAGGCTTTGTTGTGGGGTGGGACGAGGACAGAAGAATGCAGAGCACCCCAAGTTGTTAGCAGGGTGGTGGACTAGGTTCCTCTCTCCTAGTGGTGGTGGGCATGGGCTCTGTTTCGTGAGTCCTCCTTCTATCTCCTCCACAGTGGGATGCCTAAATGTCACAGCCTGGGGTGCCTCATTCCTTGGCTAACAACTCATTTTCCCTTTCCTGAAAATTGGCAGAAGGAGCAGCTGGGCACGAAGGGCCGGCCATTCCGTGGCATGTCTGAAGAGGAGGTGTTTACTGAGGTGGCCAACCTCTTCCGGGGCCAGGAGGACCTGCTGTCTGAGTTTGGACAGTTCCTGCCTGAAGCCAAGCGGTCCCTGGTGAGTACAGAGAGCCCACCCTGGCCCGAGGGCCACCTTCCTCTCACCTCTGGGACCCTGTTTCTCAGTGTAGCCCCAAAACCAGGCTGGGCCTGTCTATGCCCCAGAAGCCACACAGCATGCGGACACCCCTAGGCACCCCCGTGCGGGCTCACCTCCACATCCTGCTGGAATAGATCCTGAGGAGGCCTCTTTCAGACAGTGCCCAGCCGGATGAGGGCTGGCTGGGAGGAGACCTGCAGTTCTTGTAACCAGTGCCCGATGGGCATGTGCCGGTCGGGCAGTCTGAGGCTTGGCAGTGAGCCCGGGGTCGGGGGCGGAGGACAGAGAGGATGAGGAGGGGTCTAGGGTGGGGAGGTCGGGGGTGCAGACTGCATCATTAGCCTTGTTCCCTCCCCCCTCCCCCCATCACGGTCTGAGGCCTGCTGGGTTATGCTTTCCCTATCCTCTTTCCATGGTATTTTCTATGAATATAAGGCTTTCTTAGAAATTGAAGTAAAAGTCACATAACATGAAATACACCATTGAAGTCTACAGATCAGCGGCGTTTGGTACATTCAGTGTTGTGCGGTCATCACTTCTGGCTAGTTCCCGACCATTTTCATCCCTGCAAAGGAGACCCCGTCCCCAGGAGCAGTCACGACAGCCACGACTCTCCATCTGTCCCTGTCCACTGACCTGTTCTGCACATCTCACATACAGGGGTCCTGCCCCATGTGGATGAGTCCCCTGTCCATGCCGCCCCTTAGCGTTCGGCCTTCATCATAGCGGGCCATGTTGGCGGGTCGCCGCGTTACGGCCTGTGTCGGGATCGCGTTCCTTTTCATGGCCTAGTCGTACTCCACTGTGCCAATGGACCACATTTTGCTTCTGCAGCCATCTGTTAGTAGACATCCGGGTGGTTTCTTTTTGGTGATTGTGAATGCGGCTGAACATGCGTGCGGGAGGGTGCATTCGATTCAGGTGCATCCTGTTTTCAGTTCTTTAGGGTCTCTACCTAGGAGTGGAAATGTTGAGTTAAATGGCGACTCTGTTTCACTTGTTGAGGAACTGCCACACTTTTTCAAAGCAGCTGCACCATCTTCTGTTCTCACTAGCAGGGTGCTTCACATTGTCACCGGCACTGAGTGTTTCGTTTTGTTTTTAAATAATGGCCATGTCATTGTGAAGCTGTATCTCATTGTGGTTGGATTTCCATTTCCCTGATGACTGAGGATACTGAGCATCTCGTGTGCCTGTTGGCCATTTGTGTATCTTTGGAGAAATGTCTAAGTCCTTTGCCCATTTTTTGGTTTTTCTCTTTATTATTGAGCTGTGAGGGTTCTATATACATACATGTATATATATTCTGGATACTGGGCCCTTACTAAAAAGTTCTCTCCTTTTTGTAGGTTGTCTTTCACTTTCTTGTCAGTGTCCTTTAATGCAGACAGGTTTTTAGTTCTGATCAAATCCAGTTATCTGGGGGGTTTTTTTGTTACTCAGCTCATGCTTTTAGTGACTCAGAATCTATGCCAGAGTTGAGGACAGGAAGGTTTCTTCCTGTATTTTCCTCAAAACATTTTTATAATTTTAGCTTTCATAGTTAGGTCATTGATGCATTTTGAGTTAATTTTTTTTTTCTATATGGTGTGAGGTAGGGATCCAACTTCATTCTTTTGTGAGTGGAGATCAGTTTTCCCAGCACCATCTATTGAAGCGACTTTTCTGTTCCCATTGAATGGTCCTGACACCCTTGTTCAGAACCAGTTGAACTTAGTTGTATGGATTTATTTCTGGACTGTTGAGTTCCAATCCATTGATCCCCTACACCTCTTCTTAGGCCAGTACCACATTGTCTTGATTACTGTAACTTTGTCATAAATTCAGAATGAAGAAGTGATTTAACTGTGTTCTTTCTCAAGATTATTTTGGCTAGTCAGGGCCCCTTGGAATCCCATATAAACTGAAGTTCAGCTTTTACATTTCTGCAAAAAAAGAAAAAAAAAAGCCATTGGGATTTTGATAGGGATTGCCTTGAATCTTTAGGTTGCTTTGGGGAATATTGCCACCTTGGTAATGTTATCTTCTGATCTGTGAACAGGAGGCTTCTTTGCGTTTATTTAAATCTTCTTTAATTTCTTTAAGCAACATTTTGTGGTTTTTGATGTACATGTCTTGTACCTCCTAGGTTAAATATATCCCAAATATCTTATTCTTTTTTTTCTTAATTTCACTTTTGGATTATTCATCGTGACTGTATACAAATACCGGTGATTTTTGTGTGTTGATTGTGTTTCCTGTGACTTTGTTGAGTCTGTTTTTCAGCTTTAATAGTCTTTGTATGTTCACTAGGATTTTTTATATGCTTGTTACCATGTCATCTGCTAATAGAGACGGTTTTCCTCTTGTCCAATGTGAATGCCTTTTAGTTCCTTGTCTTAGCTAATTGCTATCGTGGAGCCTTTAGTACTGAGTTGACTAGAAGTGGGGAGAGGAGGCATCTTTGTTTTGTTCCTGATCTTAGGGGAAGAGCTTTCCATCTTCCACCTGAGTGTGCTGGGAGTTGTGGGCTTTTCATAAATACCCAGGCCTCGTTGGGAGCAGCCCTCCCTCGCCCCCCGCCCCCCACCCCTGGGGAAGAAAGGTCTGGCTGAGTCCCAGGCTGGCTTTCCCCTCTCTGGCAGAGATCAAGGGGCCAGGGACGTGCCCTTTCTCCACACTCCAAGGAGGCTAGAGAGAGCAGCCCTGCCTGGACAGGAGGGTGGTGGGGTACAGCACTTGGAGCAAGGGCGCATGGTTGAGGGCCCCTGGCAAGTCACCTCTCAGAGCCTCCTCCTCCTCTAGGAAGCGGCCATGAGGCTGTCTCACCCTATGCCCACTGGAAGGTTCCTCCGCAGAGTGCTTGGCCTGGGTGAGGCAGGGGCTGTGAGCAGAGTCCCTTCTGCCACAGCTGTGGGGGACAGTACATGGCAGACATTCGGTAGGCTGTCAGCAGGCCCAGGAGCTCTGCAGGCCTGCCTCCAGAGCAGCCTTAATTAGTCCCGTCTGGAGTTTTCCTCTGGGTGGCAGGACTCAGTGCTGGGCAGTGGCGCCTCCTGTCCCCTGATTGCTGTGGTCGCGGCGCCCCCTGCTGGGCACTCCTCCGCTCTTAGGAAGCTGGACCCCAACAAAGCCCCCCCTGGAAAAATATGCATCTCCCTCAGAAAAGCACCTGCCCACACAGTTTCTTGAAATAACACTATTATCAATTCAGCAGAGTTTATTGATTAGAGCATCTTGTACATTTTAAGCGATTGAATCAATTTTTTACAAATTATTAAAAACACCCACATAGAATCTGTTGTATAATTTGAGCTTTATCTTCACTGCCCTTTATATTAAAATTTAAATTTCCATTAAAACAGTAGGAAAAAAGAACACCTGGGTGGCTCAGTCAACTAAGTGTCTGCCTTTGGCTCAGGTCATGATCCCAGGGTCCTGGGACCAAACCCTGCTCAGGTCCCCTGCTCAGTGGGGAGCCAGCTTCTCTGCTGCCTGCAGCTCTCCCTGCTTGTGCTCTCCCCCTCTCTCTCTGGCAAATAAATAAAATCTTAAAAAATAATAATAATAAGCAGGAGGAAGAAACCAAAGATGAAATTTGATACTATTCTAATTAAACGTGACCACTTGGCCTAAGTTGGAGTTGACAGACTTTCTTTTGTAAAGGGCCTGATAGTGTTGTAGGCTTTGCAGGCCAGTGGGTCTCTGTCACAAAGACCTGGCTGCAGGGTTATGGTGGAAAAGCCCCTTTGGCTTGTGGACATGGCTATGTGCCAATAAAACTTTATTTACAAAAACAGGCCGGGCATGGTGAATACGTCAGCCCCTGCTGAAAGAGTCTTTGAGGGTCTGTCCAGCTCATACATTCACAAATGGGGGAATGTAACCGTAAAAAGCAAGAACTGTCTGAAGTGTTAAGGAAACTGGGTAAGACTGAGCTGCTCTTCCAGCTGGGGGAGCAGTGGGTCTCCCTGGGAGGACCCTGGTCCCATGAAGCGCGTCATGCTGTCACCTGGCCACCGCCTCCACAAGCTGGCGCCAGCACCTTTTCTGGCATCTCCAGTAAGAAATAGTTGGAGATGTTTCCACTCAGGTTCTTAGAGTAGCTTTGAATCTTCAGAAAACTGGTCTCCACAGAAGCGTGATCCCCTAAGGGCCAGGTTTTGCCTGTCGTTAAATGATAGGTCTTTAATAATATTATAATTACCATCAGAAAACTCAGACACGTTCATGGGAAAATCAAGCACTAGTTAGAATATCAAGTGTGAAAGGTAAACTTCCCCTTCTTTGTCTCAGTTTCCTGTCGTTAGAGTTACGTACTCACAAGTGTCTTATGTATCTTTCCAGAAATTTCCTACGCAGGAGCAAACACATGTTTATTCTTTAAGGAAAACTAAATGGTATCCTGTTTATTCTGCTTCTTGGGGTTTTTTTCCTTCTTTCTCTAAGAAAGTATCAGGGCTGCCTGGCCCAGAAGCCGGGCGGAAGGCACACCCAGAGCTAGCGCCCTGAGGCCTGGCAGTTCCTGGCTGTTTTGTTTGGGTATACCGTGAGTTGCGCACCCTGCCCACACCTTGGGCCAGAAGTGGGTCTCTATGCAGGTGGCGTCTCCACTTCCCAGGTCTGGCGGTGGGGTGACTGCCAGGTACCTCCCTGGTCCAGCACACATCTTGCAGAGAACCCGCGGTCTTTCTGCCTTTCTGGTGCATTCACATAAGTGACAATCCTGGACTGTTCTTCCAGAACTGTTCCTCATAAGTTATTACCAATACCCTGTAGATAGCTCACTTCTGATGAGTGTTCCTATTAAGCATAGAGCCTGGGAGGACCAGTGAGGGAGGGATGACACTCTTCAAGACCTCAAGACCTGTTTTTTCATTCATAGAAAAGAATACAGACTTGGCTGGAAGGCCCCAGTGACCTGGTGGTCCTCGGCCGTGCTTCTTGCTGCCAGGGCTTCGTGCATGCCAGTTCCCTGCCTGAAATGCTTTCCCATTCTGTGGGGCATGTAAACATGCAGGCGGATCCCTGGTGTCAGTGGCCTGTTGGGGAGCCCTGCACAGCAAAGCCCAACTCTCGTGTTTCCCCATTGTGCCCCCCTTCTATCAGGACCCTCATCCACCAGGACCTTCCCTGTGCCTTCTCCCACCTTCACGATGTTAAGACTATGATAATCTGGGTATCCAGGTCTCTCCCCTAATAAACACAGACATCTCAAGAGCTAGCGCTGCCTCCCATGCAGACGGGGTCCCAGCTTCTGGCATGCAGCATTCACTGGGGCCATGGGCTAAGCCTGAGGTGGTTCCACACGCAGAGACACACCAAGAGCCAGCATTGAGGGGCCCAGCTGTGTCTCTCTAGCACTGGTCCTCTCCCACGTTTGTGTTTTACAGTTCACAGGAAACGGGCCATGTGAAATGAACAGTGTCCATAAGAGTGAGCATGAGAAGAATCTGGAACACAGCAAAAAGCGCTCTCGGCCCTCGCTCCTCCGTCCAGTGTCTGCACCAGCCAAGGTAACCGTCAGCTGTGCACATAGATGTCCACCTATGTGGACCCCCAGCAACCTGGCCCTCTCTACGACGACCCAGGGAGCAATGTGCAGAGGCTCTAAGCAGTAGGCCAGGGCATGGGCTGAGTCTGGACCCCTGGTCTCACTGGAATGCACCAGCCATGGGGCCCTAGGAGGTCAGCTCACCTCTAAGGTGACTGTTCACCCATTACCCATGGCTTACAGGGAGCATTCCCTCCTCCTGTGGGGTCAGGATGTACTGCTAGATCCGCTCCTTTTTTGCCATGGTGGCTCTTTCATAGGCCACCATGTGCAGTTGTGCAAGTCAGTCACTGCACAAAGAGCTGTGTTGAGGGATGAGAGGTGCTGAGGTCCAGCTCCTGTCACATGCATCATCCATGATGATGATTTTCCAATTCCATCTTTTTTTTTTTTTTTTTTTTTTGCATTTACTAGTTGACTTTCCACTGTAAGGAAGAACTTTTCCTTTGTCTTCCATTTATTGGGTTAATTACATCAACATGGACTCTGGGTTGTAATCCATGACACTGTTCATCTTGGCATCTGAACTGTCTCAGATTTGGCTGGTAGGGCCCATTCGAGCTGACTTATGTCCTCTAGACATATCCCCTGCATTGGGAGATGGTTTTGTAGGGTCTTCAGTGCCTCAAGCATGCAGCCAAATTCTGGTCTAAGTCCAGCTTAGAGACAGAGCTCTTCACAGAAATTTAAAACCCAGGTTTCTCTAGACTCATCTTGTCCTCTGTGCCCTTGCCACAGCCCACAGGACAAAACAGGGGAGAGGTTTCTGCTCCTGCATCCAGGGGTACCCCTCCCTTACTGTTCCAATTTTGCGATGCTCCCACCTAATACCGAAAGCCCTAAACTGCCGAAACTTAGAGCCCAGGTCGTGTGTGGAGCAGCTGTGACTGTCACCTTTCACTGGGCCACGGAGCCTGAGGTGGGTGGTCCTGAGATTTCTTCCAAAGGGGTCGTGGGCAGACCCCACCCAGACCCTCGTAAGGGTCGCTGTCAGGAAAGCTCAGTGTCAGCGACGCTATAATTCTTGACAAAGATGCCCAGAGCCTCCACAGCACAGACTTTCTCTCCACAGAAGAAAATGAAACTCCGAGGTACCAAAGACCTGTCCATTGCTGCCGTGGGGAAGTACGGCACCCTGCAGGAGTTTTCCTTCTTTGACAAGGTGAGCAGTGGAGCCCAGCCTCACGCAGCTCAGGTGTGCAGGACGGGAGCCCCTGGGGAGGGACCTGGGAGGCTGGGCAGCGGCTGCTTGCACAGTGGGAGGTGGCGTGGGCAGGAGGCAGCAGAGCTCAGGGCCCATGCAGGTTTGAAGACACAGGTTGGCCTCCCTGAAGCTGTGTGGCTTTTCTTTTTTAAAAAAAAAAAAAAAAAGATATTATTTATTTGACAGAGACACAGCAAGAAAGGGAACACAAGCAGAGGGAGTGGGAGAGGAAGAAGCAGGCTCTCTGCTGAGCAGGGAACCCAGTGCGGGGCTCGATCCTAGGACTCTGGGATCATGACCTGAGCAGAAGGCAGGCACTTTATGACTGAGCCACCCAGGTGTTCCGCTGTGTGTATTTTCTAAAGCCAGGGTGGTTGTAGGGCTCGGGCCCAGGGTCAGTGCAGGAGCCAGCGAGCTGGTCACACGCACATACCGTCTGAGCGCATACCCTCCAAACTGAATTAGTTGCCTGCAGACCATCGCCCTGCTGATGCAGCTCATCACTTGAGAGCACATGCCTTGGTGACTCTCTGTTTACCTAGTGATGCCTGAGGCAAGCGAGGGCAGGAGGTGGGGAGTGCGGGTGGGGCCTGGCCCTCAAGGGCACCCACATTCCTTCTCCCCGCAGGTTCGCAGGGTGCTGAAGAGCCAGGAGGTCTATGAGAACTTCCTCCGCTGCATCGCGCTCTTTAACCAGGAGCTTGTGTCCGGCTCTGAGCTCCTCCAGCTCGTCAGCCCGTTTCTGGGGTGAGTGACATTTTCCAGGGCTTCCACGGGAGTGCAAACTCTGTCCACCCTTCTGTTGCTTATCGCTTGTGGAAAACAGTAAATGCTTTCTTTGATTTTTGTTTGTAAATTGCCATAGTCATGGAGGTCTGAGTCGCAGTAGAGTGTGAAAGAAAACAGTTGGGTCCTGGGTCCGGTTCTCCCATGGTGGCAGCCGGGATGTTGGCACTCGCCCAATCCACCTGACTCGCCAGGTTTTCCACTTCTGTGTGTGTGCGCGTGCGTGCATACAGCTCTGTCACTTGGAAAGGTTCCTGTGTGCGCCGCAACAGTCAGGATACTGAGTGGCTGCAGAAGCACAGGGGTGCTTGTGTTGGCCTATTGTACGCACACCCGTGTCCCTCCTGCACCCCGCCCCAATCTGGGCCCCGCACCCCTGGCAAGCCCCTGATCTGCACTCCAGCTTTGAAACTTACTCAATGGAAGTGTTACGTAGGTGGAATTACACAGTACAGAAGCTTTGGGGATTGTGTTTTCTTCACCCAGCATAATCCTCTAGAGATTCACTTTGATACATGCTTTTAGAAATTCTGCTAATTAGAAATTGCCAGGGAGAAGGAAGTGGCCACTTGGCACCCCTACCGGCCCTAGAAGCCCTGGTCACCGGGTCAGCGGTCTGCTTCTGGCACAGGCTGCTGCAGGATGCGGGCAGCGGGGCAGACCCCAGGGGCTGGGGCAGCTGCTGGGAGCGCAGGGGCATTCTGGGAGGTGAATACATGGTGTGCTCTGAGAGGGGAGAGGGCAGGCCCAGCCTCGCCTCCCGCTCCTCAGCTTTGTCACGTCGGGCGAGTGTCTTAGACCGCGTGAGTCTTAGTGTTCCTGTCATGAAATGGGGATCTCTGGAGGTACACGCACAGCTTCAGGGCGCTGCAAGTGGGCCCTGCACATCAGAGCTTTGCAACAGTGTTTGGAATGTGGTGAGTGCACCTTCTGGAATGACTGTGTGGCAGCTTTTTTAGCCCTGAAGTCCTGCCCAGGGACAGGCGCTTCCTGAGCCTGTTAATTACAGAAAGTTTTTAAATTTTTCTTTGTAAATATAAAATAAAGTGCAGACCCAGGAAACCACGTGATGGATGACTTGATGAATCATTTTTAGGCAAAACCCCTTGTGCCCAGCACCCATGTCCCACGTGGGAGTTCACCAGCCCCCAGGAGCCCCTCCCTGTGCCCTCGCATCACACTCCCACCCCCCTCAAAAGGATCACATGGGAGCAAGCGCCTCCCCACGCCAAGGATGGTGCAGGCGCTGTCCAGCACATGGCTCGCTCTCGCCGCCTCCTCTGGGTTTGGTTTTAGAACACATCTGAGTCTCTTCCTCCCACTTTATTCCCTGCTGTTCTGTGCTGGCGGTTCCACACCTGCGGGCCCGTTCCCCATGTTCCTCTGTCCGTCAGGGGGTGTTGGTGTCCACTTTCTTTCTGTAGTTCATTCATGTAGTTGCACCTTCTCTCGGGGGGTTGCAAAAGAGAACCTCGACAGCGTTTCTCACCCTTTGGAGGCCTAGCGTAGATGTGTAATTTCTCCCTTCATTGTAATGGCTGGGTGATGAGTCACATTGCTATCATATCAGGACAAGTTAGGACCTAATTCTTTTTTCTTTTTTCTGTTTTTTTCAAGCATCATGCAGGCTCACGGACACATTTGATGTATTTTGGTATACATACATATTTTTTAAGATTTATTTAAGAGCAAGCACGAGTGGGACAGGCAGAGGGAGAGAGAGACTCCAGCAGACTCCCCATTGAATGTGGAGCCCGACATGGGACTCGATCTCAGGACCCTGAGATCACAACCCACGCCAAAACCAAGAGTCGGGTCTGGTGCCTGACCGACTACACTCCCCAGGTGCCCCAGTTTTAGTGTATTCTAAAGATGAGGCAGCTGAGGCCCAGAGAGACAGCTCTTCAAAGAGCTTTGCCATGGTGACAGGGGGATCTCGGCTGGCCCAGCCCCCCCAGCCTCCCCGCTCAGGACATAGGACTATCAGGCTGGCCTGCAGCATCCTTTTTTTTTTTTTAACCTCGGTACTTCTTGGATGTCTTCCATTGTCAAATGTGAGCCTACATGATCATTTGTAGTGGCTGCCTGCTATTCCCTTGTATGAATCACGGTTTTCTCAGCGGGGTCTCTGATGAAGGACGCTTGTCTGCAGTTCCTATGGTCGACGCCACAGTCATAGCTCCATAGGTTGGGCTACGCAGAGGTCAAATTAGGGCCATCGGGCAGTGCCTCCTGAGATCCTGAAGAGGGTACACTCGTCAGGGTGAGCCTTTCACTTGGGTTCCCTTTCCCAAGCTAATGAAGATCTCTTAACACTCTGAAAAATGGCCCAGTGCAGCATAGCGCTGTGACACAGCCTATGCCAAAGCGCGGCTGGCTTTAATAGAGACTTGGATCGCGCACTCCCTGTGGCAGTGTGTTTGTAAGCTCAGGACCCAGTGCTCTGGGCCTCGGTTCCCAGCTGGGGAGTGGGCACTGTTGCTGGAAAGATGACACTGCGGCGAGCAAGGGGCCCATGGAGGCCTGTGCCCAGTTGGGTGTGTCACCAGTCCCAAATCTGGCTTGGGCCCCTGCCTCCTGCTAGCACAGGAGAGTTTGTTTGTTTGCAGAATGCCAGACCTACCTCCTGCGGTTGTGTGTTGGGGCAAAGGGATGGATTGAGGGAGAAGAATGAAGGAGCTCGAAATCTGAGGTGCTGAGCAGGTGGGCAGTGTTGGAGTCTGCTGTTCCATTTCCACGTGCCGAGAGCAGTGTCGGGGGAGGGCCCCGCGGGCGTGTGGCAAAGAATTACAGCGGGCCTCTGCTCGCTCGCCTTGCTGTGACACCAGGCTGGCCTAGCAGTCACTTTGACAAGGCCTCTCTCGCAGTGTGAGCCTCAGTCTGGTTTACATGCCCAGGGACAGCCAGGCACAGGGGCCCAGAGATCTGCCACCTGCTGACGGGGCAGCCTGGGTCGGGGCTGGAGCGGCTTCTGCTAGAGAGACCATCCCCTCTTCAGAGCGTTCATGGTCAGTGTTAGTCACGGCTGCATGCAGCCTCAGAGGTTGTCTGCGCGGGTTTTGCTGATGTCTTCCCACCCTGCGTTTCTGTTTGCTCGTGGCTTTTCCTTGTGAGCGGAGTTGGCATGGGGTCCCTATAGCCGAGGCACAGTGGATGGCCATCTCAGGAGGGGGGCGTGTAGTTCACAAAGGAAGGGAACTGCGGGAGGTAGGATCACCGTGCCATCTGTCAAAATGATACATCCTTGCAGTAGGATTTTTTTTTTTTTTGAGATTGTTGTTTGTTTTGTAAAGATTTTATTTATTTGACAGAGGAAAACACAGCCAGAGAGGGAACACAAGCAGGGGAAGTGAGAGAGGGAGAAGCAGGCTTACCACCAAGCAGGGAGCCCGATGTGGGACTCGATCCCGGGTCTCCGGGATCATGACCCGAGCCGAAGGCAGTCGCTTAACCAACTGAGCCACCCAGGTGCCCTTTGCGATTGTTTTAAGCAATCTCTACACCCAGTGTGGGGCTTGAACTCACAACCCCTAAAACAAGAGCCGCATACTGCACTGACTGAGCCAGCCAGGGGCCTCTTCGTAGGATTTGATACTCAATCACAAATCCAGGTGACACTGGGGGCCAGCTGTGTTAAAACCTTCCTATTGCATGGCCATTACATTATGACTTGTGAGATCGTGTCTGCGGAGGGTTTTCCTGGGATCTCCCTCAGGGAGGAAGACTCTGGAGCCAGAGTTGGCAGACTTTATCTGTCAAGGGCCCAGAGGCACTACTGCTGAACTCTGGCCTTGTGCAAAAGCAGCCACAGGCGATACTAAGCAAATGGACACAGCGGTGTACCAATAAAACTTTATCTGCAAGGACAGGCATGGCCAGCTTGGCAGTAGTTTACCAGCCTCCAGCCTGATGCCCACCCTTTTCTAATGAAACAGCATCACTGACCCTAGCTTCTCCCAGTCTGAATTGTCTATTCAGCATGTTACCAGGCTCTCCCATTAGTGTTGAAACCTGGCATGTGATAGAGGGGCAGGAGGCAGATTTGAGGACGTGACACACATCTGGTGCTTCGTTCCCCCCCACCACCTGTCCCTCCTCTCTGACCACCGTTAGCAGGTGTCTACAGGAAGCCATTCTAAAATCACTAGCTCCCTCCCAGGAAGCCCCAGGGAAGCCAACTTACTGTTTGTCTTTATTTCTGAAGGAAATTTCCAGAACTCTTTGCACAGTTCAAGTCCTTCCTGGGGGTGAAAGAGCTGTCATTCGCCCCACCCATGAGCGACAGATCCGGGGATGGAATAAGCCGGGAAATTGACTACGCGTCTTGCAAGCGCATTGGATCCAGCTACCGAGCGCTCCCCAAAACCTACCAGCAGCCCAAGTGCAGTGGGAGGACGGCCATCTGCAAGGAGGTAGTTCTCCCTGGCGGCTCACATCAGCTTACGTGGTGCATCACTCCCCAGGCCACAAAAACACCCATCACGCCCATGTTTTACATAAAAGAACTGAGCGTCGTGGACCCTATATATTGAGTGATAGACGGTGCTGGGGTACAGCCAAACAAAATGTTTGAGCCAAGATGGTTTCTTCCCCTACTGGTAGCTTTGGCAAAGTGCAGAGCACTTGGCATCGGCCTTGGCTTTGGCATATTCCTCCATTTAGGATTGCGTGTATTTCTGCCAGGAGCCTGCTCTGTCCTGGGTTCGTTACCCTTAGCACATGTCCTTTTAGCTTGACCGTTGAATACCTTTTCAAGGTTAGTAGACAGGCTGTTACTCTGTTTACAGAATTCGAGAGTGCTTGTTGGATTTCCAGATATACGGTCCAGAGGTCAGCAAACTAAAATCCAGCCCTATGCCTGTGTTTGTAAATAAAGTTTTATTGGCACATGGGTATGTGCTCTTTCATCTACATAGTGCCTGTGGCTGCTTTACCAGGACAGAGGCAGAGTCGAATCATCCTGATGGACAGGCTGGCCCACAAAACCTGAAATATTTATTATCTAGTCCTTTACAGAGAAAGTTTGCCAACCCCTTGAAATAGTACGATTTGTTTACTTGACCGAAGTCCTGTTTTCTCTTAAAATCACTTTAAAATTAAGGTTGCTATTTGTGTGAGAAGCTAGTTTTCTGTAAAATCTGGATTATGTCACTTGTCTCTATGTTGTATGCTGGGTGGCAGAGTAGACAGTTTTTGGCCACTAAGGCCTACTGCACTGTCACAGGATTTCCTCTTGCCGCAGGTGCTGAACGACACCTGGGTCTCCTTCCCCTCCTGGTCAGAGGACTCCACTTTCGTCAGCTCCAAGAAGACGCCCTACGAAGAGCAGCTGCACCGCTGTGAGGACGAGCGTTTTGAGGTGTGTGTGCGGGTGTTGCTGGCATGAGGGAGGCGTGTGGTGCGAGCCTGGCCCCCCTTCTCCGCTTTACTCTTTCTCCCTCTCCACTCCAGGTGTATCCTGATCCTCCCCACCCTCCCATCCTCCCCAGTGTCCTTTCGAGTATCAGGGATTCCAGCACTTTCCAGCAGGGGGCAGCAGCCAAATGTGTCCCTTTTCTGCCTTGCCGGCCTTCAGGCTGACTAGACAATGGTGCTGTTTCTTGCCATTTTAAATCTATATATTTATTTTCTTATTGGAATGTTTATTGAAATCGTATATTTACATGCAGCAAGTGATCCTGGGGACACTTCTCCTAGTGGTCACAGCTTGTAAAATCACAGCTTGTAAAGTCCCAGCCAGGAGGTTGCCATTGACACACCCCAAGGTCTTACTCACATCTTCAGAGTTGAACTTGTATCTGTGTGTGTGTGCACGTGTGTTCGCGCGCGTGTGGTGCATCTGTGTGCGTGGGTGTTCACCATAGGATACTCCACTGTTCCCCCCACCCCTGGGATCCCTCCTGCCACCCTTGATGGCCTTCCCTGCCTCCCTCCTGACCCCACCGTGCCTGACTCCTGGCAACCATTGACCTGTCCTCCAGCTCTGTCACTTTGTCATAAGTGGAATTACAGTATGTTACCTTTGGGGACCGGCTCTCCCTTCCTGCTTACCCCTGGGGCCTGCAGGTGACTTCACCATGTGCCCTGTAGAGTCCTCCCCCGGGGCTGTGAATACCACAAGTCCTCCCTTTTTATAAATGCCATTGATGCCCACGAAGTAGGTCAGCCTGGGGACCGTTTCCCTCCTCAGATGGGTCCACCTGTGTTCTAGCCGCTGGATGTCCGTGCAGTGGTCAGGAGCCCACAAGCCTTGTTGCGTGGGCACCTGGCTCGCGCCATTGCTGGGTTGGCCCCCAGCCCCACCTGCTCCTGTCCCCTGGAGCCGCGTCAGGGTCACCACGGTCTGGCGTCCATCATCATCCCCTCAGGGACGCAGGAGTTGATCAGTTGTGTCCACACATCTCTTCTGCCGACTCAGGCCGGTCTCTCGGGCCCCGCTGCCCCCCTCAACAGCCGGCCCCTGCCTTCCTTTCCATAGTTAGATGTCGTCCTGGAGACCAACCTGGCCACGATCCGCGTGTTGGAAAGTGTGCAGAAGAAGCTGTCACGGATGGCCCCTGAAGACCAGGAGAAGTTCCGGCTGGACGACTGTCTGGGAGGCACGTCAGAGGTGATCCAGCGCCGTGCCATCCACCGCATTTATGGCGACAAGGCACCGGAGATCATTGAGAGCCTCAAGAAAAACCCCGTCACCGCCGTCCCTGTGGTCTTGAAAAGGTGTCCTCCAGATTCCAGCTGCCCCACCTACCGTGGGTGGTCCCCATGGAACTCATTAGTGCTGTTTGTCACCAGTGTGATTGGGAGAGGGTCCCTGGGGCCTCAGGCTGGCTTAGTGCAATTTCCCGTCTTTCTTCATTGCCCCCTTCTACTCCCGAGAGAAAAGCACAACTGAACAATTGTCTGTGTCCTTCTAGAACTTTCCACCATGGAAGTAATCATATCTAAACATGGAAAGTAACTATTTCAAAGCACAAATAGGATCATTCTAGCTTGCCTTTTACTTCATGGTACATTTTGGGAACCTTTTGTGCTAGTGAACAAGTATCAACTAAGTGGCCGCCCTTGCGCATGTGCTGTGCTCGGCCCTGGGGCTGCAGAGCTGAGCCAGGCCGACATAGTCCCTTCTCATGGGGCTTGCAGTCAAGAGAATTAGCCCAGTGGTGGATCAGGCACCTACCCCAGAGTGTGGTCAGTGCCATGGGCCAGCGCAGGGAGGAGGTGCTGGGGCAGCGATGTTTGAGAAGCTGTAAGACCAGCCCCACTGGTTCTTCAGAGCCGTTGTTCCCTCCTGTCCTCTTTCCTTCATGGAACCAGTGGCCCTGGCCAGGAGCTGGCTGGCCCCAGTTTGGAACGCACTCAGCAGGGCCTATGAGTGGATGACGGGCTGCCCATGCCGGGATGGTGGGTGGGTGTCCGGGGTTGTCCCCATGCTGAGCCTCTCTGACCCTGCAGGCTGAAGGCTAAGGAGGAGGAGTGGCGGGAGGCCCAGCAGGGCTTCAACAAGATCTGGCGGGAGCAGTACGAGAAGGCCTATCTCAAGTCCCTCGACCATCAGGCCGTAAACTTCAAACAGAATGACACCAAGGCTCTTCGCTCCAAGAGCTTACTCAATGAGATCGAGAGCGTCTATGACGAGGTAAGGCTCTCTGCCCTGGGCTGAGTGGGCAAAGGGTCCTGGCTTCGCCTCTGGCTCTCCCAGTCTCAGGCAGGTTGCCAGCTCACTGTGCCTCTGTTTCCCCAGTGTCTCTCTTGCAGGGCTGTGGAGGGGATGTTTCTGTGGCATTCAGCCTCGAGCAGGTCCAGGGGCAGGACCGTAGTGGTTCCACTGTGGCTGGCAGGGCCTCTCCCCTCCCTGCTTACCCCTGGGGCCTACAGGTGACTTCAGCTTTTCCTTTCTCTGCTGTCAGCTGTGTGCCCGGCACAGGTAGACCCTGAGAAGGAACATGCCATCTGACCTGTACGCACAGACCTTAGGACACGGTACCAGTGTCTTGGTTTTAGCGACAGTGAAACTGAGGCAGGAGAGGTGGCCACTTGCCGAGGCCCGTCATGGGGGACCAGGGCTCTGGGCCCTAGGGCTCAGCCGATAGCCACTGCCTTGTGCCTTCTTGCCAGCTTTGGCACCGTCAGGCTCGTGGAGCCTGAACTGCAGACCTGAGGCAGGGCTGGGGCCAGGCTTCCAGGATATAGGCATCAAAAAACACATGCAGGGAGTGAGCTACTTGAGAGAACCTGTGATAGGAAGCCCCTTCCCCCCTGCCTCCCTGCCCTGGGCCACCCTTGGACCTGCAGGGCCCACCTGCAGCTAGTCGGTTTCCTCACTTGAATCCTCGAGTTGGTGGTCCGGGCTTGAGACTGCCACTGCCACTGCCCAACGAGGGTCCATGGGACATGATCAGAATGAGAGTCAGGGAGGTGACCCGTGAGGCCCACCACGGTCACTGCTGAGTTCATCTTCCCTGAGGGCCGAGAAGAAAGGGGCACAGCACTGTTTGGGGGCCAGAGGTCGGCCTACCAGCCTGGCAAGCTCTGCACGTGCAAGCCCTTCGTGCGTAGGGAAGTCAGCCCTTCACTGCTGGGCGTTAGCAGAGCACAGTTCTATGTTCTGTGCCTCAAGACTTCCTCTAAGGAAAGGACTTAAAAAGATTTTTGAGGGCATTTGTGGCACAAATGAGATGGGAAGTCATAAAGCAGAAGGAGGTCACACCAGAGCCCGGGCCCGAACACATCAGCTCTGAGAACTTGTGCTGCGGCGGAAGGAAGAAGGAGGTTTCGGGCTGTGGCAGATCGCAGCATCACCAAGGGAGCACAATTTCTGGTAGAAAGAGACAAGAGTCGCCACTCCAGAAAGCCAAGGCCGAGGCCCTGGCCCCGTGCCTGTTTTCTGTTGGTTGACCACTCCTTCCATGGCTGTTGGAGGAGCCCCCTCAGTGCTATGCCCTGGGCTGGTCATGAGAGGTGAGGGAGACCCATCCTGCCCCTGGGAGCTCCCTGCCTGCAGGGTGGCATCCACATTCACTGTTCTGAGAGCCTGTGTGTGTAGCCTCAGTGCCTGGTGCCGGGGATTGGTGCCACCAGGAAGAGAGCGTTGTCAGGCCTGACCTCAGTAGGCAGTTCAAGGCAGTCTGGAGGGAACGTGATCATCTACACGTTCGCAGGAAGCAAGTCATGAGCTGGATAAAGACTGAGCAGAGGCCGTGGTTTTCCAGGGTCGAGAGCATACAGGCAGGTGCAAAGGTTTTGCATGCAGCAGGAGGGAGCTCAGCGGCCCTGAAGCATTGAGAGAGGCCAGGCGTGGGAGCTACAGGACGACATGCCAGGGACTGGGGTCGTGTCTTGAGCAGTGCAGGAAGGCCTAGAGGGGTGTGATAGGGCTGACGGTGCTCCCATAGGTCAAATCACTTTAGACCCAAAGAGGACGGTGGAGTGGGCTAGGGAATGGGACCGGGCAGGTGAGAGGTGCTGGGCTGCACCCTGGGCCAGCGGGTGATGCCTTTAGAGTACTATGGCCCCGCCCCCTGCCCCAATTTCTCCGAGCTGGTCACTTCCTGCCTAATGGCTGCCTGTCCCCCAGCACCAGGAGCAGCACTCCGAGGGCCGTAGCGCCCCCTCCAGCGAGCCGCACCTCATCTTCGTGTATGAAGACAGGCAGATCCTGGAGGACGCAGCCGCCCTCATCAGCTACTACGTGAAGCGGCAGCCAGCCATCCAGAAGGAGGACCAGGGCACCATCCACCAGCTGGTACACCAGTTCGTGCCCAGCCTCTTCTTCTCCCAGCAGCTGGACCTGGGGGCGTCTGAGGACTCTGCCGATGAGGGTCGGGGGAGCCCCCAGGGGCAGGTCGCTGACTCCGGCGACCGGAAGAAGGCAGCGCCGGGGCCACAGAGCAGCCCCCCAGAGGAGAAGAGGGCCGCGGGTGAGACGCCAGCCGCCGATCAGCCACCACCGCCGCAGCACAAGCCCCTGGATGACGTATACAGCCTTTTCTTCGCCAACAACAACTGGTACTTCTTCCTGCGCCTCCATCAGACCCTGTGTTCCAGGCTGCTGAAGATCTACCGCCAGGCGCAGAAGCAGCTCCTGGAGTACCGGAGTGAGAAGGAGAGGGAGAAGCTACTCTGCGAGGGCCGCCGGGACAAGGGCAACGACCCTGCCATGGAGCTGCGGCTGAAGCAGCCAAGTAAGGCCACGAGCCCCCAGGGGTGACACACAGGGGCTCCCCTCTGCCAGCCGGGCGGGGACACAGGTGGCTGGCATTGCCGTTGTCCCAGAACCTTGGGCCAGGAATGAGGACACCCGTGGCGGGAGGCAGGGTGCTGCGGAGATTCGGATTCATCCCAGGGAGGGCCACATGTGTCTCTGGCCCTGGGTGACCGCCGTCCCCACCCCTCAGGTGAGGTGGAGCTGGAGGAGTACTACCCAGCCTTCCTGGACATGGTGCGGAGCCTGCTGGAGGGCAGCATCGACCCCACGCAGTACGAGGACACGCTGCGTGAGATGTTCACCATCCATGCCTACGTGGGCTTCACCATGGACAAGCTGGTGCAGAGCATTGCCAGGCAGGTGAGTGTGCGCCAGCCAGGCAGTGAGCAGGGGTGGCGGGAGGCCCCGAGACACCTCCAGGAGCGGCCCTGCCCGCCCCGGCCCTGCCTGCAGCCTGCGCTATGCCATGGGCCCCAGGGGCCCCACCTTTCTTTTCTTTTTTTAATTGAAGTAGAATTAACGTAACAAAATTCACCCTTTTCAAGTGAACAGTGCAGTGGCATTGTCGTGCCTGAATCTAGTTCCAGAACATTTCCATCGCCCCAGAGGAGATCCTGTCCCCATGAGCAGTCGCCCCCCAATTCTCCTCCCGCAGCCCCTGGCAGCCTCCAGTCTGTCTCTCGTCTTATGGGTTTGCCTGTTCTGGACGTTTCACATAAATGGAGTCCTACAGTGTGTGGCCTTTCCTATCTCTCCCTCTTTCTCAAGCTTAGTATACTGTTTCACGGTTCACCCACATCTAGCCTGTGTCAGAAGTTCATTGCTTTCTGCGGCCAAGTCCCACACCGTCGTGCCGACAGACCCCATTACCTCATCCACTCATCTGCGGGTGGGCACGTGGTTGTTGGCACCTTTGGACGACTGTGCAAGGATTCATTTGACTCCTCATCAACACGTATCCTTCTCGACGGTAGCAACACGTAAGGAACTGTAGCCCACTCCTCCTGGAAGGAGACTGTCAGCCAGTTACTCACATCGCTGAGAATAGCAGAAGACACCACAGCTGAGTGTCCACAGGAGGAAATCAGGCTCGTGATTTATAAACAGCTAAACCCCCGATGAGGCAGATGTGGTCAGGGGACGTAAGTCCTGCTCAGTTACCTCCAGAGTTGTTACTGTTCAGCTTGACTCAGTTTCCTGTTTACCCAGGAAGGCTCTTCGCCATAAAGCAAGCAAAGCCGAGGGAAGAGTAGCGTCCTGATCCTCCCGCCCAGATACAGTTGCTAGAAATGGCATTTCCTTTCAGGCTTTACAAACTTTTCATTAAGGCAGAAGCACACACACAAGTGTGCAGCTCGGTGGGTCTTCCTAGACGGTCCCAGCCCCCTTTCAGCCCTCCCCACAGGCAGGCACCCGCAGCCTGGTCTCGCACGGGGACAGTCCCCCGTGCACAGGCCGATACCAGGCTGGGCACGCGTCCCCAGGGCTGGGCGTCCAGTCCACCCCCAGTGGGCGCCCGTTCTGGGGCAGGCAGCCTCTGTTGTACACACGAGGTTGAGCCAGATGATGAATGTTGTTTTTTCCTTTTCATTCCCTTTTCCATGAATGTCTTCTCTTGAACTTGTTTTTTTATGTTTGGTTTAATTTGATTTGATTTTTATTTATTTGCAAGAGACAGAAAGAGGGAGAGCAGAGGGAGAAGCAACAGGAAGCCCAGTGTGGGACTGGGTCCTGGGACCCCGAGATCATGACCCGAGCTGAAGGCAGACACAACTGACTAGGCCACCAAGATGCCTCGAGAACTTTATTATTTTTTTCTTATAGCAAGAAAAACGAGGGTATTTAGCTGAAGCCCTGGCCGGGCCAGGACCCCGTGCCCTGAGCGCCCTGCTTTCCAGCAGGCCAGAGGCCCCCCCACCCCCCCATGGCACCATGGGCAGCCTGCAGGGTCAAGTTGGTGCTCTTTGCCTCTTTTTCCCTGTTTGATCAGCGTTTCTTTTCAGTAATAGCAGTCGGTGTTTACTGGGACCTTGCCGTGTGGCCACACACTGTATCTATTCACCAGCACAGCGGTGGGGAAGGCCCCGAGTCTGCAGGAGCCTGTCTGGAGGCCACGGCTTGTGCCTAGGGCTGCCGACGCCCCGCCTGCTCAGCCTGACCCTGCCATCTGGCCGCTTCCCTTACCGCTCTTTCCTGTGCCTGTGTTTATAGGGATTACAAGAACAACTTGTGTTTTTAGCAGAAGACCTAGAGAGAAATTACCTGCCATGGCACCATCTTTAGACAGTCACCATCCCCGTTCTGGCACGTGTTCTCTGATAACTTTCTCTGTGCATTTCTCATGCCCAGGCATGGCCTGCTGGTCTGGTCTGGGCTGCTGCGGTCCGGGCTGCTTTCTGACCTGGTGTGGTGCCGTCAGCCCACAGCACAGTGGACCCTGGCCTTCGGGCCCCCTTCATGGCCTTGGCTGACCTCCTCTCCAAGCGAGGTGTGGCCTCTGGCGGGAGGTGGGCAGCCTCTGTGCCTCACCCCTCCTGGGAGGCGCACACACCAGGCACCCACTGGCTCTCCTTCCCCCCCAGCTGCACCACCTCGTGAGTGATGACGTGTGTCTAAAGGTGGTGGAACTCTACCTGAACGAGAAGAAGCGGGGTGCCGCGGGGGGGAACCTGTCCTCCCGCTGCGTCCGTGCCGCCAGGGAGACCAGCTACCAGTGGAAGGCCGAGCGGTGCATGGCGGACGAGAACTGCTTCAAGGTAAGGGGGGCTGCACTCTGCCCCGTTGTGAGGCCGGGGCTGTGGAGGACCAGTGACTTGGCTCGAGCGTGGCAGGGAAGCTAGGGAAGCCCGTCACTGATGGCCTCTCAGCCTCGTTTTGGACTCTCCCCGTGGCTTCAGCTGTTCATCTCCCTTCTTCCCTAGGTGATGTTCCTCCAGCGCAAAGGGCAAGTGATCATGACCATCGAGCTTCTAGACACCGAGGAGGCCCAGACGGAGGACCCCGTGGAGGTCCAGGTGAGAACCCTAGTCCCGTGCTCTGCACCTTGAACATACCAGGGGTCAGGGGCAGTCATGGGCAGCATTGGGGGACTCCCCCACTCCCCACCACAAGCCCTGGGCACACGCTGGCCAAGCACAGGCTGCAGAATATCCGCCTGGAGCAGCCTCACTTGCAGCGCGAACACTGTCCTTGGAAGCCTGAAGGGGACCGGCAACTGCGTGTGTGCCCCCAGGTGCCAGTGGGGGAGTCCTGGGGTAGGAGGCCATGTGCGAGCCAGTCCACCCTCCCCCCACAGCCATCTTCCTGGCTCCTCCCACCTGCTGCCAACATTGTCATGTCCCCTGGGGTCCGCGGTCCGCCTGTCACTGAGGCCCTGTGGCGCGTGACCCTGCACTCCCTGTGCATAAAGCTCAGAGCCCTGGCTCCTGGTCCCTGATTCTGAGATGGAGAAGTCCGCCAGCCCGCACTCTGAGATGCACATTCCACCTGTGGTCCTGGGGTCTGTGAGCCCCCAGACTGCTTCACAGGATCGGCACCCCCACCCCCACCACAGCCAGCAGGAGGCTCCCTCACCACATCCTTCCCTGCGTGCTTTCCAGCACAAGTGTGGGTGGCAGTCTGCACATCCAGCGCCTTCTGGAAGTTTCCGGCCAATGTGGTTTGGTTAGGCTGGAGTCTGGAGGAGCCTCTGGCTTTTCAGGGGTGCTGAGCAGATGAAGGGTCATCTATATGCTGCAGGCCGTGCCTGCCCCAGCCCTGGCAGCCCCTGCCAGCCCTGCCTTCTGCTCATCCCCAACTCCTCCCTGGCCTTGCCCTGCTTCATGTGCCGTGATGTCGTTCCTGACCCCCAGACCCGGCTCCCCTCTGTGTGAGGGCCCCTATCCCCATAGGAGCTTGTCACGTGAGGATGGTACGAGGCTGGGATTGACCATGTGAGCACACAGTGCCACAGCTGTCGAACTCCTGGCTCTAGACCAGCGCTCCACCCAGAGCTGCCAGCTGGTGGTTTCGGTCACCTTTCTGTTCCTCACTAGCCGCCATTCTCCTAATTCTTTGGGAGTCGGGGACAAAAACCAGGCCTGTCTCCCTCTGTCCCCACAGCACCTGGCTCGTTATGTGGAGCAGTACGTGGGGACCGAGGGAGCATCCAGCTCGCCCACCGAGGGCTTCCTCCTGAAGCCTGTTTTCCTGCAGAGGTAAGAGGACCCACAGATGGGGTTCCTTCCCAGGGGCCCAGGGAGGCCCCTCCCACCACCGGCCACACGCTGTCTCACTGGGTTTCCTGTGTTGTTGGTGGAAGGCATTGGGTGGTGGTTTCCACTGCTTCCGTTTGTGTTTCTCCAACCCCGGGGAAGTCAGATGCCTTCCCAGTGCCGTGAGGATTTCCCAGTCTGCAGACCCTCCTGTCACCCCCAGGAACCTCAAGAAGTTCCGCAGGTGGCAGTGTGAGCAAGTGCGCGCCCTGCGTGGAGAGGCCAAGAGCTCGTGGAAGCGGCTGGTTGGCGTGGAGAGCGCTTGCAATGTGGACTGCCGCTTCAAGCTCAGCACCCACAAGATGATGTTCATCGTCAACTCCGAGGACTACATGTACCGGCGCGGGACCCTCTGCCGGGCCAAGCAGGTGCCCCTCACCGCCCGCGGCCTGGGAGCCTGGGGTCTGACCAGCCGTCTGGGAGGGGTGCGCCCCCGGGTTCCCACCCCTGCCGTCTAGGAGCGGTACGCACCCCTGCCATCTGGGCCTGCCCTGACTCCGCACGCCTCCCTCCTCCCCGCCCCACAGGTACAGCCCCTGGTCCTGCTACGCCACCACCAGCACTTCGAGGAGTGGCATGGCCGCTGGCTGGAGGACAACGTGACGGTGGAGGCGGCCAGCCTGGTGCAGGACTGGCTGATGGGCGAGGAGGATGAGGACATGGTGCCCTGCAAGACGCTCTGCGAGACGGCGCACGTGCACGGGCTGCCGGTGACCCGCTACCGGGTGCAGTACAGCCGCCGCCCGGCCTCGCCCTGATCCCCACCGCACGGCTGTGATGCGAGGTTTGCTGTGGCTGCCGCCTTGGCCCGGAGCGGCCGCGGGGCATTTTCACGAACAACCTGAGGGGAGCAGAGCGTCCCCCAGCCTTGCTGCTACAGGCTGTGAGCGCCGGAGAACGGTGGGTCGTGTTGGCTGTGGCCCCATGCTGCCATCCCTTTCGGCTTCCCTGCTTCCTTTGGGCCCGTGCTGTGCCAAACCTGAGCCCTTCCTGCCCTTGAACTCCGGGGCTTCATTCCCTGCTGGAAGGGGGAGGATCCACATGCTGGCCCAGGAGCGAGTGATCGCCTTCATGTACCTGCTGGGCCGCTTTCTTGACGCGTGCCGAATCCCCAGGCCCCTTTATGCATACCGTGTCTGGAAAAGTCTGTGATGAATCGTGTGCTTGGGAGGGGGTTGGCGCTCAAGAGACCCCAACGCTGAAGGAATTTGGCCGGGATGGATCTGCTTGAAAAGCACATCCTTTCTGAACGGTTCTGAAAGCTTCCAGAAACTTCCAAGCTGGGTCCTGCCTGCATTTGCTTATCGGGGCACAGGCTAGGCCCAGCTGATGCTTGGGGTCCTTGGTCACTTTGAAAGCAGGAGGAGCCCTTTCAGCCAAACTGTTGAGATTCTGCTCTGTTTTCAAGATGTGGAGTGGGCGGGCAGCACCAGAACTGTCGAGAAGACCCCACTCTGAACAAAATGAGACTCCAAACCCTGTATTTTCCTGGCAGCCTCACTCCGAGCTCTCCAGGGGACAGGGCTCAGCCTGAAACTCCCACCAAGCTCAAGCGGCCGCACTCTGAGAGGGCCCAGGGGTGCGGTCGTGTACCTAAGAAGGACATTCTAGAAATACATATATGCGCACACGTATTTATTCGTAAGGTCTCTTAGTGGTTGTGACAGCCAAGTCCCACAGTTCCTTGAGCAGTGAGAGCCTTCATGGGACTCTGCAGACTTGCTTTGACATTGCTATTCCTACAGCCACTGCCTGGACCGGGTATCGGCAGGAGGGGATGAGGCAGCTGTCATACAGAGGCGTGCAAGGTTTTCTGTGCCAAGATGCCAAGCAGTTTGGGCCGGGGACCAGCTCTTTAAAATTCTTTAACCCTGAGAAGCCCTGGCTGGGCTCCGGCACCATCAGAAGGGGATTGACCAGTGGGGGGCCCAGAACCGTGCTCGTGTGTACCCTCCCGCCCGCCCACCCGCCCAGTGGCAACCCTCACCCTCCCAAAAACTGAGCTGTGCCAAATCCGCGGTTCTGGGAAGTGGAGACGTGTTTCTAGAAGTTACCTGTGGAACTCAAGGTTTGCAAAGCCTTTGACTGGGGGCCTGGGCGGTCCCAGGGCGAGTGTGCCCTGCCCGTGGTCTCCTAGCCCCTGTTTGCTCAAGTCTACCAGGCACTTTGTCCACATCCTTGTTTTGTAAGAAGGGAACTTACCAGAATTCCTGAACCAGACCCTCCCGACGCCAGCCGCCTTCCCCTGGAGCCCGTGGCCCCTTCTGTGCCTCTGTGTGGGCCTGGGGTCCCGGCCACACCCCGCGGAGCCCCGCCCTGCATGCTTCTAGGGAGCGTCTCTTCTGTTTTTGAAGAATTTCTGTTCTGGGGCTTGTACTTCCTTTGCAGCTGTTTTGAATGTAGTTTTCCTTTTCTATTTATTTGCACATTAAAGTTAAAAATTAAATATTGACCTAACTCTGTGAGGTCCTCTCTGTCGTTGCTTGTCCCCAAATCCCCATCTTTACCTGCACCCCTGCAGGTCCCATACCTGAAGAGCCGCACCCTTGGCGGCTGCCCTGCGCCTCCACAGGAGGGTCCTATCCCCACCCATGTCAACCCACCCGCAGAGTTTTCTGGAATGTTCTTTCCCAACTCAGCTTTTATTTTCAGTAGGAAGGAGAGGTGTTGCGCATAGGAAACCCAATTTAAGGACTGGTGTCGGCTCCAAGCTTTCTCCGCCTGCCCAGCACAAGGTCTTTCCCTCCCGCACACCACAAAGCCACCCTCCCTCTGTGCTCTCTGATCCCTGTTCCCAGCTGGGCCCCCCTTCCTCTCAACACACCTCCTGTGACTCCTGTCATCACACTCTCTGAACTCACTTGGGCCTGCTCCCATCTGGCCCCACCTCCAGAAAAGTGGGAGGCCACAGCTCTTCTTAGGGTTCCCTTAGCACATACTTCTTGAACATCTTGGCTGGCCTTTCCCTCCACGTGCCCCTCAGTGCCCACTGCCAGGCCTCACTGGTCAGTCAGGTCCCTGAGCTGAGACTACACTGGCCACCAGGCCTGTCCTCTCCCAGGTGCGGTCCTCAGTCTCCCTGAGTGGCCCTTGCCGCCTTCCAGGGACCCCATCATCCATGTGCGCCCCCCACAAACGGTGCCTGCTAGTGCTGCACACCTCCCCTCCAGAGAGTCGGCTCCTGGCAGTTTGATGAATGAGGCTCAGTACTGTCCCAGATTCCTCCTTGCCTCTAGTCCATGTCAAGGATGGGTCCCAGGGCTCTATGTGCCCACGGACTGGCCGGGTGTCCTGGGGATGTGGGCCCTGGCCGCCGCAGTGCCTGGGAAGGGAAGGGCACCGGATCCCTGGAGTGGGCAGGGCCTGTGGCTGTGATGAGAAACAGGGAGGAGGATCTCCTGCTAGCCCTGTGGGGAAGGGGGCATGACCAGTGCCGGTGAGGACCTGGGCCTGTGGACACCCCGCCTGCAGCCTGGTGAGGTGCAGAGCAGGGGGCCAGCCTGCCGGGCCTGGACTCCACCCGCGGAGGCGCCAGATCTTAAGGGCCTGTCGTGCCAAGCTTCCGTGTCTGCCGCACTTGATCATGACGCCACAGTGAAAAACAGTGGGGCACTTCCCTTCCTCCCTCCTCCAAGTCTGGAGAGGGAGCCACAGGACCAGGCAGGTGGCCCTCCCCTCCCCGGGGTGGTGGAGGGAGCCAATGTGTGATGCCAGGGGAAGTGAGGAGATGGGGCTTCCCAATGGGGCCTGACGCACATTTATTCTTTTATTATGATGTTATTCTTTATTTCTCCTGTTACTCTGTTACACCTTTTGCAAGGTGTAACTGCACTTCACCCATGAGGTTCACCCATGATGTTCTGGCTGAGGAGACCAGCTGCTCTGAACCGAAAGCTGACCTCAAGGCAGTCTCAGGAAGGCGGGGGTGGGAACTGGTGGATTAGGACCTCCCGGTAGGCGGCTGAGAGCCTGGGGTGTGGGGTGAGAGCTGAACTGTAGAGCTGCTGGCAGGTTGCCTGAGGGTCTCCAGCGCCTTGTCCATGCCGCCCAGTGTGCCCGCACGTGGCCCGATGGAACACCTTGGACTGAGGTCCCAGGAAAGAGGCGCAGGGCATTTGGGGTTGGGAGAGTCAGACCTCAAACCCGGACAGGGTCAGAGCACCCTCCTCTCGGGCGGAAGTGGGTTCACGTCGCTGCCCACAGGCTGAGGCCCAGCTGAGGAATAAGGGGAGGTGGAAGCACAGTGATGGGTGCCTGCCCACCTTCAGAGGACAACAGAAATCATAATCTCCATGAAGACAGCACCCCAAGAGGCGTCGTGTTGGAAGGACTCGAGGAGTCTCTAACCGGTGCTCTGACCTCCATCTAACACTGTGAGACAGCGTGGTGGGCCAGGATGGACTCGGGGGGCTTCTCGGGCTCCAGGTGGGGCTGCAAGCTGAGGGAATCCAGCACTATCTGCTGACTCAGCTCTGACGGCCCTTTCCCCCTAACATTTTAAATAAAAGTTTTTAATCGTGTTAAAATACACATAAAATTTAGCCATTCTCAGTAGCCAGTTTGGTGGCTTTAAGTACCTTCACGTGGTTGTGCAGCTGTCCCCACCTGCCATCTCCAGGATTTGGCATCTTCCAAACCGCCACTCTGTCCCCGTGAAACGCGGATTCCCCACCCCAGCCCCTGGAGCCATCTCCTTCCTGTCTCTGAGCATCTGACCTCTTGAGCTACTTGATAGCTTTGATGCTGTGGAAGCGCTCGTATCAGATTTTCCCTCTTTTAAAGTTACTATTCTACCGGTTTTTTTTATTATTATTATTTGAGTTTTGGGGACATTTGGATGGCTCAGTCGGTTAAGCATTCCAATTCCCAGTTTCAGCTCAGGTCTTGACGTCAGGGTGGTGAGTTCACCATGCTGGGCTCCATGCTGGGCATGGTAAGTGGCAGATAATATAGAAAATTCCAACAGTACAAAACACACACACACACACACACACACACACACACACACACACACTGAGAAAAGTAGGCACCCAAGTTCCTCTCCCCAAAGGCAGCTGTCCCCAGCATCCTCCAGAAAGTGCCTCGCCAGGATAGGTCACCCTACACCTCCTGTGCCCCCCCGCCCCCACTGGCTGGCACAGGGTGGTTTCTGCGATGGGGCTGTTGAAATGCACCCTCGCCTCTGTGTGGAGGGAAATGCCCCCATAGACACTGGACTATGGGGGCATTTGGACACTGGACTCGTGAGTCAAGCCACCCTCCTTGCGGGTCTCACATCCACCCTGCCCCAGAATCACCCAGCTGCCAGCCCCCAGCCTCCCCTGCACAGGTTCCTGCTCGGCTCTTGGACAGCAACAGGGAGTCCTCATCTGGGTTCCCCTGTGCGCTGAGAGTGACCTTGGCCACAAGCTGCCAAGACACAGACATGGGCATGGCTGGATTTGTCGCTAGCGCCGGTGGAAACAGTCCAGAAATAGGGGAGACTCCAGGCCAGGACCCTGTCCCAGCCAGAACTCCAGGCCTTGGTCCCCCACCCTAGGCTGGGGACAGGAACCTCGGCATCTCACCCTCGGCTACACTGACTCTGTCCAGGACTGCTCGGTCACTTCCTGGCTGGTCCCTGTGACCTTAAGTGTGTGACTAGATTAAAGCTCCCAGCACCAGGACATGGCCACATCACTCTCCTCCCTAGTTCACTTCTCCTTCTTTGCCCCCCCCCCCCACTGCCTCCTCAGGGTCCTCCTGCTCTCAGACTGTCCCCTTCTCCCACCGCCACTGGGGCCCAACCTGATCACACTGGTTGAGAACCCCCAGGGCAGGATGGTGGAGGCCTCTCCCCAGAGGGGGATCAGAGAGGATTGTGTGCAGAAGAGAGAAGGAGTATCCTCCCCCCTGAGCCCCTCTGAGGGGTGGGCTCCATCTGAGTGCAGGGGTGTGGAGGGACCAGAGGAGGGCCAATGGCTTAGGGGCCTCTCTGTCCCAGGCTGGTCTCATTACCACTCTCAAGCTGAGGTATGGCTATGACCATTCCCAGGAGCCCCAGGACGGGAGCAGAAGGGGCTCTGAGAGCCAGTGATGGGCACCAAAGGGGGCCGAAGGGGGCTCCTCTCCATTCCCCAGGGTAGCATGTGGTCAGCATTAGTAGACTCCTGTCTCACAAAGTGCCTTCTCCTCTCTGCATCTCACTTTGGGCCTGCCTGCCAGGGGAGCATGCTGGGGTATGAGTGAGGCAGGCAGCCCCCACGGAGTTCCTGGGGTGCTTGGAGAGGGGGCGGATCACTCCCGTGCTCTGATCTATGACCTAGGGAGGCAGGGCTCTGATCCAGCCAGCCACAGCCAGGAGATGGGGAGAAATTTCAGGAAGGGCCAAGAGCCCCTGAGTACGTGACCCCTCGGACTGTCATGGGAACAGGGGCTGCAGACATGACTGGGTGGCAGGAAGTAGCCACTTGGCCCATAGAGGCTTTCTGGGCTGGACAGGGGCTGAAGGAGGGGACTGCAGCCTGGAACCTCCTCCCCCATCTTGCTGGCCCAGCAACTGGACGCCCCCGCCCCCCCACCGTGTGTATGACTCTAGCCACCGGCCCTCCTCAGGCCACACCATAGGCCTGCCACAGGCTTTGTGGGGGCAGGAGCTGGTTTATCTCTCTGGGCCCTGTCACTCCTCCACTAGCACTCAGGAAGTTGGGGGTGGGGGGCGGCCAGGCAGGAAGCCTGAGGTCAGCGGCCGCAGCCCAGAGCAGCCGGCGCCCAGCCTTGGCAGCATGTGGACACTTGCATTGCTGTGGCCCATGGTGCTAGGGTTCAGCCTGGAAGATGACAGCCAGCACACCCTCACCTACGACGAGATAGGGAGCACGGGGGGAGGTCATGGTAAGTGAACTTGGGCCCTGTCTTGGGACTAGCGGGAGGTCTAGAGTTGAAGAGTGGAAGATGGAATGGGGGGGTGGTCCTCCAGCCCAGCCCTGAGCCCACGGGGCTGGGGGTGTCGTGTCCAGCTCTGACCCACCAAGCTGCTGGGGCCTGGACTATAGCCCTCCCAACCCTGGGAGCATCACCGGTGGGTAGTGTTGGGGGGAGGCGGAAGTGACGCCCAGTCTCTCAACACCTGTATCCCCTCTCCCCCAGATATCACACTGGGGCCCCCGACCGGGCCCCAGGAGGAGACCCCTTGCTACCCCCGCCTGCGCAGCTTCCCGGGTCAGCCCTGGGCCAACGACAGCAACGTTCTGGAGCTCCCGCACAGGTCCCGGGCACTGCTGCTGGGCTGGGTGTCCACGAGGCTGGTGCCCGCGCTCTACGGGCTGACCCTGCTGGTGGGGCTGCCCGCCAACGGCCTGGCGCTGTGGGTGCTGGCCACCCGGGGGTCGCGGCTGCCCTCCACCGTGCTGCTGATGAACCTGGCGGCGGCCGACCTCCTGCTGGCCTTGTCGCTGCCGCTGCGCATGGCCTACCACCTGCAGAGCCAGCACTGGCCGTTCGGCGAGGCCGCCTGCCGCGCGACCACCGCCGCGCTTTACGGTCACATGTACGGCTCGGTGCTGCTGCTGGCGGCCGTCAGCCTGGACCGCTACCTCGGCGTGGTGCACCCGTTCCGGGCGCTCACCCTGCGAGGCTGGCGCCTGGCCGCCGGGCTCTGCGCCGCCGCCTGGCTGGCGGCCATCACTCTGGCGCTGCCCCTGGCGCTGCAGCAGCAGACCTTCCGGTTGTCGCACTCGGACCACGTGCTGTGCCATGACGCGCTGCCTGTGGGCGCGCTGGCCTCCTACTGGCGGCCCGCCTTCCTCTGCCTGACGGTGCTGGGCTGCTTCCTGCCGCTGCTGGTCATGCTGCTGAGCTACGGGGCCACCCTGTGCACGCTGGCGGCGGGGGGCCCGCGCTACGGCCACGCGCTGAGGCTCACGGCGCTGGTGCTGGCCTCGGCCCTGGCCTTCTTCGTGCCCAGCAACATCCTGCTGCTGCTGCACTACTCGGACCCGCGCCCCGAGGCGTGGGGCGACCTGTACGGCGCCTACGTGCCCAGCCTGGCGCTCAGCACCCTCAACAGCTGCGTGGACCCCTTCATCTACTACTACGTGTCTGTGGAGTTCAGGGACAAGGTGCGGGAGGGGCTGCTCTGCGTGGCTTGGGGCACCTCCGCAGCCTCCAGGGAGGGGGGCACCCCGGGCACCGGCACCCGGTCCACCTCACTCGTGTGATGGTTCCCCAGAAGGCGGGGCAAATGGGGGGCTGTATGAGGTCCAACAGGGCTCCCTCCCAATTCATATCTATCAGGAACTTCTGAATGGGAGCTTATCTGGAAATAGGGTCTTTGCAGGTGTTATTAAAATTTGATCACACTGGCATAGGGGGATCCCCTAAATCTGCCGTGACCAGAGTCCTTATAAGGAGAGGCCACACATACACACAGGGAAGGAGGCCATCTGACCACGAGGGCAGACATGGGAGTGACGCAGCCACAGCCAGGGAGCATGACGACTGCTAGCAGCCACCAGAATCTGGGACGGCAGCCTGAGACAGCCTCCCTCGGAGCCCCCCATAAAGAAGCGAAACCTGCCCACACCCTGATCTCAAGCTTCTGGCCTCCAGAACTGTCAGAGAATAAATTTCTCTTGTTTTAAGTCACCTGTTCTGTGTTTTTTGGTTAGAGCAGTGCCAAAAAATGAATATGGGGGTTAAATGCGTATTCCCAGGCTCAGCCTGCTCCCTCACGTCTGAGGTGGAGTGGCGGCAAGGCTGATGCTGGCATGCACCTGCTCCAGGACCCCTCCCAGGAGGAGGCTTGGGCCACCCACGCCCTCGTGGCCCAGGCGCCCAGGAGGCTGGTTGGCAGGCCTCCTTCCCCAAAGCCCAAGGTCTAGCTGTGGGATGGGCTCTGGGGTTCAGGGTATCTCCTGGACAATCACTGTGGAGGCCCTCTTCTGCTCCCCAGAGCCTGGTGGGGCCTGTCATTGGGACCCACAGGACTCTCTGTCACCCTGGCAACAGGAGGATACCTTGGTATCTCTTCCCCTTAACAAGGTCTGACTCTTCTTGATGTTAACATCCCCCCCACCCTAGAACCAGGTGGGTGGGCAACTGGAGGGTGGACGGGTAGGCCTGTGGTGCAGGGAGGGCTATAGCCCTGCAACCCCTCTACCCCCAGCTGCTTACCCTGGGTCGGAGCTATTCTGAATGGAGTGGGAGGGTACCACACGGGGAAGGGCAGCCACTGTCCCCACCCCGGAGAGCAGCATGGGGCACTGTGTCCGGAGCCATGAAGGTGTCAACTGTGGGATAAGCAGGCTCCCCAAAGACAGAGAGGAGTGGGGGCCATTCCTGGGTTCCCCATCAGGGCCCATATGTGTCTGGCCTAGGGAAAAATGAACCATTGGCAGGCAGCCTCAGGACACACGCACGTGCCCCTGGGCCTGGAAAATGTAAGATGAGCAGGATGTACCCATGTCAATAGCCTGGCTGACGAAGTAGAGTTTTCCCAGATGTAACCGTGGCGGGGGAGAACCTGGGTAAACAGTACCAGGATTTCTCTATACTGGTAGGATTTCTTACAAATGCACGGGAGTCTACAATTACGTTGGGGTGCAGATGTTTGAAATGCTCCTCCCCACTGGCTCCAAAGGGCTGAGCTGGAGACTAGGGAGCAAGAGGTGCTGGGGCGCCTGATGGGAGCTGGGGCTCCTGCCCTCAGTGCTGCCCCATCCCCAGGCCAAAGCCTGTCTGTGACTCTAGAAGTGAGCTTTTATTATGGGAGCTGCCTCCAGCGGAGGGTGGGTGGGTGAGGGACCCGGGAGGGAAGTGGCTGGGACAGCACACCCGGGACCCACCAGTTGGGAAGCACCATCAGGGTCTCTGCTGTCCCTGCTGGAGGTCAGAGATGAGCAGCGTGGGCTGCAATAAATACCACTGTCCAGGGGAGAAGACAGGCCATGCCCGTGAGGGACCAGAAACAGGCGTCCCCTGAGGGTCACAAAGAGGAATGAGATCAGAGCTGGGAGGGACACCCCCCCCCCCCCCGCAGAAGGCAGGTCAGGTTGCAGAGTTGGGGCTCCCCCTCCAGGATGCTGGGAGAGGGCAGTCCCCGTGTGAGGTGCCGGGAGGTCAGGGGTTCAGGGGGTGAGGCCCCGAGGTGGGAATCCGCCCTAGTCCTGCAGGCAGGAAACCGAAGAGGCCTCTGCCAGAGCCCATGGCTTTCCCTGAGGGCCTGGCGCTGTCAGCACCAAACATTCAGGGACCCCTGGGTGAGACAGGGGTGTGTGGGGACTGTGACCATTATGGGGCAATTCAAAATCTAGGTCCAGGGGCTCATCAGCCCAGGTGCTCCAAAGGGAGCCCAAGCTTTGCATTTTGGAGAAAGGTGGCCTTGATTTCACCTCGAAGTTGGTGATGAGGGGATGGATGCCATCGATGTCCCTGATTTGGCTTTTCAATGTCATCATGTCTCCTCCGACAGAGGGGCCTTTGGGCACAGATCCTTCCCAGGAGCATGCCCTCTCCTGGAGCAGGAGCTGCTCTAGCTGGAGGAGGGGAGTGTCTGCCCCAGGTGCAGCTGGGAAAGTGGGGGGATTGGGACCATCCCTCCTGCTGACGGAGGGCTTGGAGGAGACCCATCATCCATCGAGGCAGGTCTCTGCATTCTGGGTATCAGGCTCATTTGGAGGCTGGGGTCTCCTGGGGCAGGGTCCACCAGCCCACTAGAGAGTCAAGGGAGCTCTCCCATCAGTGGCCCCTTTCCCGCAGAGCCGACAGGGACAGGATGCAGCCACATCGAGTCCTCCTGCTCGGAGCATTAGGAAGAGAAGCCACTCTGACTGAAGAGAGAAAAAGAGAAAGACACCATGGGCTGCCAGGCCTGGGGGATGCGGCATGCCCTTTGCTGAACCAGATTCCATGTCTGTGGCCCAGCCTGGCTGCCTCCACCCATTGGAACAGGTGCATGTCCCCTGGAGAGGACCCTCAGGACCCTGCCCACCTCCACTGGGTCCTGGTGATGGGACAGCTTGTTCACTTCTGGTCCACACAACAAGGGTGGATGGCATGAGAACTCTAAGAAGTCTCAAAAAACTCAATCTCAAGAGAAAAGCCAATCTCTGTTTCATTCCTGGAACAAGAGACCCTCCCAAGGGGCCTGCCAGGCACAGGGTGGGAGGGGGCCGCATGGCTCTCAAAGGGCAGCTGTGGCGTCTCTGACCTATGCTGGTGATGACACAAAGCCCCTGAGAGGGAAAACTGCAGACTCAGTTGTGACCATGGGGAAATGAAAAAAGCTGCAAAGTTTAAGGATGTGCATTGTAATCCCCGGAGCTGAATCAAAATGGAATCCTAAGGAAGTATTCCATAAATGCAGAAGGAGGCAATGCGGAGGACTAAACAGGCAAAGACTGGAAACAGCCATCAGCCCAGCTCTACCTGTAATTATCTTAGATGCACACGGACCAAACGCCGATGCCTGGTGTGGGAGGCCACAGCCCTAAACTTCCAGGACTCTGGTGGGTCCTGGGGGGAAAGCATGCCCACTGGGATTGCTGAATGAGGCTGACAGGTTGCCTTTGCAGCAGACGTGCGGTGGGGGGCCCCAGCCAGGCAGGCCCACACGGGCCAACACAGCCTGAGGCCTGACGGTGCAGCTACCCAAGCTGGTGAAGTCCAGCTGTTGCTTAAACCTCTTGAGTTTGCTCTAACTAGACCTGAAAGATTCGCCTCCTCCAGGAAGTCCGCCTGGCACCCCTTTCTCAGCCTCACCCTGCAGGGCTCTCTGGTCTCCCATGCACTTCCTCCTGCCTCCCCTAGGCTGATAAAGATTCTCTGCTCAAACTCCACTCGGGCTCCTCTTTTTGACTCAGTCTCCACTTCTGGGCTTTGGTGTTCAGCTCAGTGCTGTCCAGTTTAAGCCCAAAGCCCCGCTCCATAAGACCACCCTCAATATCTAATATTTAATCGGGTTCCTCCTCCCCACCAGCCCCAGGTGCTGACACCCTGGCCTGCCTTTAGCAGGAATGCTTTTAGGTGCGTTCCCCCCCTTAATCCCTGATGTTTCTGGTCAGTAATTCTCGGTCCACTTATCCCCTAGCCTGGCCCTTGGCTATAAGCCCTCACTTTTTCTTGTAGTATTCAGAGCTGGGTCCTGTCTTCCTCTCCAAGACCCCACTGCATGACCCTGTTACCCATCTCCAGTCCCCTCCCTTGAACCGTCTTCTCTGCCATCTTAAAAAGCACCGTGAATAATTTATTTCTTTAACAGGGTCCCAGGGTGCTTCATGGGCAGGTCTGTCCAGGGGTTTCATCCTTGAGAGGGCTCAGCCTTGCCATGCTCATACAGGCTGTTCTCTGATGTGTGTTGGACTGTGGGG
>PITA01010777.1:0-70117 GCA_004023965.1 Spilogale gracilis | reverse complement strand
GATTTTGTATCCTGCCACATTACCAAATTGTTGTATGAGATCCAGTAGTTTGGGGGTAGAGTCTTTTGGGTTTTCCACATATAGTATCATGTCATCTGCAAAGAGAGAGAGTTTGACTTCCTCTTTGCCAATCCGAATACCTTTTATTTCTTTCTGTTGTCTGATTGCTGTTGCTAGGACTTCTAACACTATGTTGAAAGTGTTTTTCTTTTATGGACAGAGAAATAAGAGTCTCAAGTTGAAATCTTCATTGCATTTGGCAGGCCCTTGAATATAACCAATCCATGGCCCATGTGTTAGTTCTGCCCTGAAAACCTTGTTGCTCGCAAAGAAGGTGTTTAAAAACCTTAAGTTCCCGAGTTTCATCCTAAGGATCCAGGACCAATTTCTCTTTCTTAAAAGAAAAAAGAACTAAAATGATGAGGAATTCTTTGCAAGTCCTGTTTAATTCTCAGTTCTCTCTCTTCCCCATTGCTGCTTTATTGGCACCTTCAGCCCTTGTGATTATGCATTGGAAATAATAATAGCAATGGTAATTATTATTAAAATAACTATTTTCCTCATTAGTATTTCATGTTCATATATCCATTTAGCAGATATACCAGGCTAGCTGAACTGGTATTATAAGATGCAAAATTATGTTGCCTGCATCAGTTGGGAATTTCATGGAATTTGCTTCTATTTGACTGTATTTCCAGATGGAACCATGTGCCTAAGTGTTTGTTTTAGGCCTCCAAGAAGTCATTCCTTTGCAATGATCTGTAGCCAGACTGCTCTCCCCTGGGACTAACCTGTGTGACTAATTTGAGTAAGAGTGTGATAAACTTTGTCACCACTTAAGGAGAAGCTAAAAATACTTCTTTTTGGTGTATTTTTTTCCCCTCCATATTATCTAACGACACTCTTTGAGGGATAACGTAAAGGAGGTGGTAAAGATTAAAACTGGTTGGGAATGCCAAAGCTTCGTTTCGGAAGCTTCACACCTTTGAGCCCCAGGGAAGAGTTTGACCCAGGCTTTTACAGGTTTTGTTGTAAAAAGTGAGCTGCCCAGAACACTCTGTGGCTAATGGCTTTAGCAGAAGTGATTTTACAACTAAAGATGGCCATCAACCAGGCTTGTCTTAGTTCATTGTCCAGATCTAAAAATGATTGTTAATGTGACTTATGGCACCAGGAAAATATTTCTAAGAAGTGATTCTTTTTGGGTTGCAGTCTTGTAATCAAAACATAGTAAATGGAGGACTTCCCTACAAGGTGAAGTAGACAGACAGGATTTGAAGATGAAGCATATGGTAGTCCGTCCTCCTGCCCTTATCTGGAGGGATATGTCCCAAGATCTCCAGGGAATGCCTGAAATCATAGATAGCACTGAACCCTTTAGATATACCATGTTTTGTTCTATACATACATATCTGTGATAAAGTGTAATTTATAAATGAGGCACAGTATAAGAGATTAACAAGAAGTAATAATAAAATAGAATAACTAACAATATACTATAATCAAAGTTAGGTGAATATGGTCTCTCTCACACAACACAAAATATCATATTGGATTATATCCACTCTTCTTTTTCTTGTGATGATGTGAGATGATAAAATGCCTATGTAATGAGATAAGTGAGATGAATGACGTGAGCATGTAGCATAGAGTTAGGCTGGGGTCAGAAGGTGGGTCAGCTGCTTTCCAGCCCTGTTTGACCATGGGTCACAGGAACAGAAACTGGAGAGGGATTCTTGTCTTACCCTGCCCTCATCTCACTGAGAGACCTTGGACAAGTCATAACCTCGTTGCCCCATGTTTCTTTAACTTTCAAAGAAAAGGATGGGTGCCTGGGTGGCTCTGGCTTAAAGCCTCTGCTTTCAGCTCAGGTCATGATCTCAGGGTCCTGGGATTGAGGGCCTTGTGGGCATCTCTGCTCAGCAGGGATCCTGCTTCCTCCTCTCTCTCTGCCTGCTTCTCTGCCTATTTGTGATCTCTCCTTCTGTCAAATAAATAAATAAAATCTTAAAAAAAAAAAAAAAAGGATTGGACCAGCTCTTTGATTTTCAGACCTCCCTCTTCAACCTTCTTCCCTGATGACAGAGCCTTTTTTTCTAGTGAAATTGTATGCAGGACCCCAGTATATAAAACAGATACAAGTGGAGATAGTTCGTAAATAGAGGATTCAGGGAAAATCCTTCTCTAGCTTCAGTTCTATCCCCTGAGGCATTTCTGCTTTATTTGATCTTTCTTTAAGAGCTCTTCCAGCTGCGGCATTCTATAATTCTAATTAATGTGAATTGAGCATTATTAATATCAGTGGATCTTCTCCCTCTCTCCCGCCCCACTTGTACTAGTACCCACAGCAAGGAGGGAAAAAATGGTCTTAAATTTCAGCATGATTTAAGTTTGTAAAAGATATAATTCATTGATATTAAAGACGAATTCAAGTCTAAATATATGACTATTACAAGTTGTGGAAATTCACAATAGAAACCCTCTTCCTTTGCCTCAGAATGCTTGGAGCAAGAATGCAGAGGAGCAGATGAATGATAAACCTCCAGCCAGTAGACCTCACTTGTATATATTTCCTGTGCACTACTAGTGTACAGCTCCTTCTTTTTCCTTCTTCTCCTGTTGCAAGTCCCAGATGACTGCATGGTTCAGGATTTGGGCCCCAGAAGGACTCCCTGGTTCCCTACATCTCTCTCTCTCTCTCTCTCTCTCTCTAACCAGAGCCACATTCAAAGCACTCTGTTTTCTACCTGTCATCTCCACCAAGACGTTGCAGATTCAATACCAAACTGTTGTAGAGGATTAAATTTTGAGCCTTCCAGGAAAAACTTCAGAAAGGGTTCCTCTGCTGTTGTTAATTGCAAAATAAACAGCTCTCCCTCCTAGGGAGCAGAGTTTCCTTCTCCTTTGGTGGGCTTCCCTCTAGCAATGCGCAAGCCGCTGGGACCAGATTAACTCTGGTCAATTCCAGACCAGTTTAGAGCTCCCACCTTACCCTCCCTGTCTGCAGTATTTTGCCAGCCTTTGTACCAGCAGGTAATCATGCAGCCTCTTCTGCGCCTTGGCCTTACCCAGCTAGCAGTTTTCCCTCCAATTGTTAGATCTGTAGCTCTGAGTCAGGATTTCTGCCCCAAAATAATAATAGCAAATACTGTTTAACATTTTCTATCAGCCAAGCTCTGTCTTAAGGACTTTAAATGTGTTAACTCATGCGGGCTCTTTGAGAATGGCCAGACCAAGGCCCAAACGATGGGATAGTTACAGAGTTTCCAGAATCCTTCTTGGTTGGTTAGAGCCAAATGACTTATAGACGGATGGGCTGGGCAGATCTCAAATGAGTGCCCTTCAGTGAAAATGTACAATTTTTGAGAACTGGATTTTTTTTTTCTTTTAACAAATGAGCCATTTGAGTTGCTTATGTATGAAAAGATTCTTGGCAGGTAGAGTTATTATTTTTCTGTTACGTCAAAAATTATTAACAAGGACTTAATTTCATTCCAAACAGATTGTGTCAAGGCGACTAGGCGCTGCAGAAATACAGTGAAATATGAGATTCTTGAGCCTTTAGCAGAGGCTGAGCTAGAGACCCCAGTTAGTCCTACCCTTTCTAAACAGCCGCCACCATGAAACTTTCTTGACCTTTTCACCTTTAAACTTTGTTTGAACTTGGAAAGAAGACTTTTGAATGATAAAAAAAAAAAAAAGGAAAGAAAAAAAAAAGAAAAGAAAAAGAAAAAAAAAAGGAGAAGAAGAAGGAAGGACAGGAGAAAAAAGGTCGGGGGAGGCCGTGAAAGAGCTGTGGAGACTGGGGGAGAGGGAGGGACTGATTATATGTTAGCATAACAGGAATACTGGGAAAATAACCCTCCTCTTGTGTACGAGTTTCTGCTACTGGGAGCCACAGGGTAATCAGCTCACATGACATACCCAGAGGCTAATGCTAGCCTGTGCTGTTTTTGAACATATTCAAACAAAGGCTGATTATCCAAACAAGAATTTGGACTGCAGCAGTTGGACCAGTTAAATTATAGTTAGTAAAACTTGGCGCCTTATGAGCTTGGAATGTTACAATTGCAGCTGGATCTTCGTTTGTCAGGCAGCCTCACTAAACAATAAAACCAGAGATTTTTATCTCCCTGGGACTCAGTTTAACTCCTTGGATGCAAAGAGAAAAGTGCCAACTATCACGGCTTGGACTCCTGGCCACCTCTGTCTCCGGCCCCGCCAGGGTTAATAGGCAGTTGTATTTTCATGGTATTTTGTAGGGGAGTGGTAAAGGCAAGTTGCTCATTTTCCTAGACTGTATATTGGAGAGATAGTAATTGTGACCTGTTTATTCCTCTAACCAGCATCTGTTAAGCACTCCTATGGACAAAGGCCTCTGCTAGATACTCCGTTTATACAGGCATATCCCGTTCTGTTGTGCTGCACTTTATTGTACTTTGCAGATACTGTGTTTTTACAAATTGCAGGTTCATGGCTGCCCTGCATGGAACAAGTCAATTTGTGCCATTTTTCCAACAGCATTTGCTCAGTTCATGTCTCTATGTCATGTTTTGGTCATTCTCACAATATTTCAAACTTTCATTATTATTATATTAGTTATGGTGATCTGAGATCAGTGATTTTGACTTGCTGATGGTGAGCATTCTTAGGCAATAAATAAGGTACGTACAGTGGGTTTGTTTTTTTGTTTTGTTTTGTTTTGTTAGATAGAATGCTATTGCACTTAATAGCTTACACTTAATAGACTGCAGTAGAGTAAAAACATGTCTTTTACATGCCCTGGGAAATGAAAAAAAGTCACTTGATTTGCTTTATTGTGGTGGTCTGGAACGGAACCCGCAGTATCTCCGAGGTATGCCTGTGTCTAGAAGGCTATCATAGAAGGCAAAAAACAATCAGTTGTGGAAAGGTTACAATATATTCTAAGTAGTTTAGCTAGAGGGCAATGTGGATTCTGAGTAGTTTAGCTAGAGGGCAATGTGGAAGATAAAGGCTTTTTGAAGAAAGTGTCATTTGAACTAACTTTGAGGAAGGATAGGCTTGAGTCTTTAAAGGTGATCCTAAAGGTGATTTTATGCAAAGGAACCACACAAATGAAGAGAGTTAGAGAATGGATATGATGGAAAGTAGACAGAGAAGACCGAAGAGGAAGATTGGGACTAGAACTAGACCAAGAATGCCAGGGCTAGGAGAGTGGCTTTTATTTGGTACATCAAGAAGCCAGTAAAAGTTATCTTTCCTTTTTTGTATAGCTGTCTTTAAAGTTAACGTGTATTAAAAGTCTACCATCTGTGGATAGTGAGTCCTCATAATAACTCTCCTCAAACCTGAGATTCAGAGAAGTTACAGAACTTTCCAAGGATCACCCAGTCTATAAGTGGCAGAGTTAAGACTCAAACCTAGGCTGAGTATAGACAGCCGTCCGCCACGCTCACTGCCCAGGTCTGAACTGCTTTTCTCTTCTACTCTCTACTCTCTTTTTAATTTGCCGGCTTTATGAGCGTAATGCCGAATGGATTAGGCATATTTTTATATGGAAGCAAGAAGCTTGAATCTAATGGGTTATTAGATGGCCAGGGTTAAGAGAATTACTTTACATGAGATGATTTTTATATTGGAGATCAGTTATACAGTGACAATGAACACTCTGAGTTGGTTGAAGCATCTGAGTTATAATAAGTTTGTGTGAACAAGAGTATTTCTTCTTGACCAGTTCCATCAGACAAGACAATCTGCTTTCCTAGTGACTTCTGACAGCGATTTTACAGTTGGACAGAGCTGACTTTGGCAGTTAAGGTCTTATGCATTTATGACGTCGCCTTTTCTGAGAAACACATTTGATACCATTAGAATATGGTTCCCCACTCCCCGGTTTCCACAGGGCATCTTCACTGTATCCTTATCCTCTGCTGACCCTGCCACTGACTTGTTTTCTTTCCTGTCCTCTTTGATATACTCTGTTATTGTAAGCCAGGCTTGTGGCTTCTGGGAGGGGTGATTGGCAGGGTCAGTCAGACATAAGTACTGAAACGTGTGTCCCAGAGGTGGAAGCCAGATTTCCTCTCAGGGCCCCGAGGCCAACTCCTGTGATGGCTTCATGGCTAGAAATAGCAAAAATCGAAATGGATATTGCAGATCGTCCAGGCAAACAAATAAGAAATCCAAATGCTTGGATACTTCAGATTTTTAAATTTATTAGTGGATATTTTTAACAATAAAAGCAATATAGCATATTTCTGTGTCATTTTTTTTCCTATGTATGGCAGATAAGTTGGGTTTACAGTTCTTATGGGAAGATCAGGTACTGCTTTTAGTGAGCTTGGTTTTGAAAAGCAAAAGCAAGAGTGAAGAAAACAGCAGGTTAGCATGGATAGTGGAAGTTAATTGACACCAACATCCTTGTTTAGCTTGGCTTCAAACAAATTCTCTGCGTAGGCCATAGTAACTTGAACAGCACCACCGTGAAGGATAGTTACATATTCAAGAAGAAAGCCATACACATGGGGGCAGGGCAAGGGGGCAGGGGGTCCTTTGTTTGCTTTGTTTTGTTTTTTGATTCAGTATGCCAGGCCTCTAGCAGAGAATCTGAAACCTTTGAGAAAACTGTTGAAATTCTGGGGACAAGCTTTCTATGACTTAGGATGCTTTGAGACATCAGGGTAGCCTGATGATGAGTAATTCTTCCTTTCTAATGTTAATTTTTTGCATTTTATCAGTGGGTCCAAAATTAATATAAGAAGGGAACTTCATTTACGTAGGGTGATCATGTTTCAATGTGTTAATGTTTCAGGAGTAGCAGAGGGATAACTTGCTACTGTTAAGATCTAGATCATGCTGAAAGTATTAAACTTGGCTTTTGGAGATTAGGTTTTCCCTACTTAAAATTAAGGACTTAAAGATTTTAATCAAGATAATCTCAAAATGTCTTAAGGTGCAACTTATTCTGGAGGTGGTACCACTTGGCATAGTAAAGACCAGAGGAGAAATTGTGAGTTAATGTTTACTCTTTCATTACTATTTTAATCAAATGGCTTTACAACTTGACCTTTTAAATGTGAATATATTTTTTTAAAAGAACACTCAGGTATGTGAAGCCATAACTGTTGTGTTGGAAGTTTACAGGACTCAAAGTCTTATACTTGAGTTTTAATTTTGTATAAGATAAAAATATGTTGTGAGGGTTTTCTATGAGGGTAGTTATGTTGTCCTGCTGATCAGTATTTTAGTGTAGCATGACCACACCTTTGGATGTGTGAGAACTGCAACCATGCCATCTCAAAGTAATAATAATAATAATTTAAAAATAATAGTAATAGCAGGAGCTACCATTTATTGAATACCTACTCCATCATCGCCACTTTATGTACATAATTTCTTATCCTCACAACTATTCCTGCCAGGTAGAATAACATTTTTATTTCACAAGTAAGAGACCTGACCAAAGAGACAATAACCGATAGGGACAAGCTTTGAGCCCAGGTTTCTCTGACTCCATATTCTTCCCATTCTACCATAATATTAAAAAGGAATGAGTTGTAGCTGATGCTCATTAAAACTTAGCATACATACCCTAAGAAGTTCAAAACCAAACTTACCTTATTCAGGAGACCAAATTCATTTACCTGTGGCAGGGAGCCCTAAGACTCTAAAGGGTTCATGTCTTTTAAACTAGCCTTAAACACACTGAGATATATCTTAACTAAAATCTTCCCCCCAAAAGAAGCATTCCTTTTTTTAAATTTATTTATTTATTTATTTATTTTCAGTGTTCCAAGATTCATTGTTTATGTCCCACACCCAGTGCTCCATGCAATATGTGCCCTTCATACCCACCACCAGGCTCACCCATCCCCCCACCCCCCCTCCAAGACCCTCAGTTTGTTTCTGAGTCCAGAGTCTCTTATGTTTCGCTTCCCTCCCCGAATTACCCTACTTCCCATTTCCTTTCCTTTTCCTACTGTCCTCTATATTACTCCTTATGCAGCACAAGTAAGTGAAACCATGTGATCCTTGACTTTCTCTACTTGACTTATTTCACTCAGCATAATCTCTTCCAATCCGGTCTGTGTTGCTACAAAAGTTGGGTATTCATCCTTTCTCATGGAGGCGTAATATTCCATTGTATATATGTACCATATCTTCTTTATCCATTCATCTGTTGAAGGGCACTTTGGCTCTTTCCACAGTTTGGCGATTGTGGCCTTTGCCGCAATGAACACTGTGGTACGTATGGCCCTTCTTTTCACTACATCTGTATCTTTGGGGTAAATACCCAGTAGTGCCATTGCAGGGTCATAGGACAGCTCTATTTTTAATTTTTTTTAAAGATTTTATTTATTTATTTGACAGAGAGAAACACAGCGAGAGAGGGAACACAAGCAGTGGGAGTGAGAGAGGGAGAAGCAGGCTTCCCGCCAAGCAGGAAGCCCGATGTGGGACTTGATCTCAGGTCTCCGGGATCATGACCTGAGCCGAAGGCAGTCGCTTAACCAACTGAGCCACCCAGGCGCCCCTATTTTTAATTTTTTAAGGAATCTCCGTACTGTTTTCCAAAGCAGCTGCACCAACTTGCATTTCCACCAACAGTTTAAGAGGGTTCCCCTTTCTCCACAGCCTCTCCAATGCTTGTTGTTTCCTGTCTTGTTAATTTTGGCCATTCTGACTGGTGTAAGATAGTATTTCAATGTGGTTTTGATTTGAATTTTCCTGAGAGCTAGTGATGATGAACATTTTTTCATGTGTCTTTTAGCCATTTGTATGTCTTCTATGGAGAAGTGCCTCTTCATGTCTCCTGCCCATTTTTGGATGCGATCATCTTCTTTTTGGACGTTGAGTTTGAGTGGTTCTTTATAGATCTTGGGTATCAGCCCTTTGTCTGTAGTGTCATTTGCAAATATCCTCTCCCATTCCGTGGGTTGCCTCTTTGTTTTATTGACTGTTTCCTTTGCTGTACAGAAGCTTTTTATTTTGATGAAGTCCCAAAAGTTCATTTTCGCTTTTTCCTTTGCCTTTAGAGATGTGTCTTGAAAGAAGTTGCTGTGGCTGAATCAAAGAGGTTACTGCCTATGTTCTTCTCTAGGATTTTGATGGATTCCTGCCTCACGTTGAGGTCTTTCATCCATTTTGAGTTTATCTTGTGTGTGGCATAAGAGAATGGTCTAGTTTCATTCTTCTATACGTAGCTGTCCAATTTTCCCAACACCGTTTATTGAAGAGACTGCAAAAGAAGCATTCTTAAGAGGTACCAAGAGTGGTTGTTTTTAATTTTGATGAATTCAAGGGAAAAAATAGTTTAGACATTTGATTAGATTTCAATATGCCACTTTTACTTGGGAATTTTCCTTTGGGCATGAGAGAATTCTTGCCATGAGAAACCATCTGCTCCTTCCCCTCCACTCTCACTCCCTACCTCTCACTCTTTAAAAGAATCCATCCCAAAATTAGAATACAATTAGGCTTTCTAGGGGGGGCGGACCTTCAATACAGTAGACACACTGAAGCAGTAGATTTGACATTAGAGGTTTGACTGACAAAGTGATTCCAAAAGTCAGGGAGGAATTTGCTATCACTACTGATTTGTAGGAGCAAGTGGCAAAGCCAGCCTGTCTGACAACCCAGCACCTGCACCTCCCTTTGGCTCTGCTGTTCCCTACTTGTTGCCACAATGTAAAACACACACAACAACTTAACCATCTCTTTATCCCAATAATGGAAGAGAAGAGAAAGTAAACAAGCCTAAGGAAACAATAGTTCTCAGGCAAAATTGGTTTTAAAATCATACTTTCCTATCTACTAATAGCATTTAGCATATAGATATGTTTAAAAGTTTGTTGAATAACTATAAACTTTCTGAAAAAACTAAGAGCCTTCATAATAATGGAATAAGTTCACTGTGTGTCTCTGTGTGTTTATTTTAATAAACAGAGAGTGGTTTCCCAGTGATAAGTATCTTTATCACCAGAGTGGCTCCTATTATCCAAGAGGAAGAAGCCAAAAACATGAGGAAGAATAGTGTAAAGAATCTGAATCAAAAGTAACCCTTTAATATGTCCTTGTTAGCCCTTTGATAGATCATTATACCTTAAAACACATAAAAATGTTCATAGTGGTGTTTGAACAATTTTCAGGTCTATTTTAGTCCCAATCCATATTCGGTTAATGTGACTAGGCTTAGCCTCCAGCCCTTCTCTCTTTGTATTTGATGCTTTAAACATGACAAGAACTTCCTCACTGACTAGCCTGTGATGCCTAGACTCTTCCTCCAAATAGAATAACCTCACTCAACGCAAATTGTTGCAAAGAGCTGTGGTGGAACCTATAGTTACAGTATCATGAGATGCATAGAGTGTGGAATTTAGGAAGAGCTAAAGGGAAAATTCACATTCAGAACCTCTATTCTACCAGTCCACCTGCTTTTTTGCAGAGAGGTTTATCCCACTTTTTCTGAGCCAATGTTGAATACAAGGAATAGTGTTGATTACAGTTCTCCAAAGATTATTGCATTCCTCACTCTCTTTACAAACGAATCCCAGTTTCTTCCAACAGACTTCTGAGAAACTCACTTATATAATGGGTGCATACTATTCTATCATTCGATGTGTCAGGATTTATTTTGCCAATTCTTTAGAATAAGGAAAGACCATTCAGTCTATGGAAATAACACAGGCAAAGACATGAGTTTGGAAGCAGGGTTGGCAAAAATATGTGTCACAAAAGAATACCAAGAGGTAAAATTCAGGCGATTATCTTACTTTAGTGTTAAAAGTGCCTATTGTGGGGCACCTGGGTGGCTCAGTTGGTTAAACGACTGCCTTCGGCTCAGGTCATTGATGGGGGATCGAGTCCCACATCAGGCTCCCTGCTCGGCGGGAAGCCTGCTTCTCCCTCTCTCGCTCCCCCTGCTTGTGTTCCCTCTCTGCCTGTGTTTCTCTCTGTCAAATAAATAAAATGGGTTTTTTTGGTTTTTTTTGTTTTTAAAGTGCCTATTGTGGGGCACCTGGGTGCCTCAGTCATTAAGTATCTGCCTTCAGCTCAGGTCATGATCCCAGGGTCCTGGGATTGAGCCCCACATCAGGCTCCCTGCTCAGTGGGAAGCCTGCTTCTCCTTCTCCCACTCCCCCTGCTTGTGTTCCCTCTCTCACTGTGTCTCTCTCTGTCAAATTAAAAAAAAAAATCTTTAAAAAAAAAAGTACTTAATATCACACACTTTATTCTGTGTTCCGTGAGATGGGATATACAGGGGAGAAGCCATATTTTTTTAAGACTTAACTATAATTGCATAGTAGTTTGTGATTTCACTATTCACCTTCCCAAATAAAGTGTAACGGACTATGATTTAGCAGTATTTCAAGCAAATTATTGATCTGTAGAAAAGTGTTTATTCTTCAAGGTGGAAAACTTTTTTCTTTTTTTTTTTAAAGATTTTATTTATTTGACAGAGAGAAACACAGCCAGAGAGGGAACACAAGCAGGGGGAGTGAGAGAGGGAGAAGCAGGCTTCCTGCGGAGCAGGGAGCCCGATGTGGGACTCGATCTCGGGTCTCCGGGATCATGACCCGAGCCGAAGGCAGTCGCTTAACCAACTGAGCCACCCGGGCGTCCCAGGAAAACTTGTTTCTAAAACAGTTTCATGTCAGTCAGTTTTTCTCTGTGGTAGGAAATTTGGTATGTACAAATCAAAGTTAGAGAAAGTACTTCTCGGCATACTGTTCAGTGATTTCAGACTGTAGGCTTTACCATAACAATGTGAGATGTGGAACTATCATAAAAAGCAGTTCCTAAGGGAACTCCTAAATTTAGTACTTCTTTTTTATGGTAATGAAGGTCTCATTGAAGGAAAAAACAATAGGAGATTGTTAGGGACCTCTTACTGCCCCGTACAAGGTCTTGAAATGTAATGGAGCAGACGGGCAGCTCTTTAGGGTCCAGAGACTCAATGTAGTGTTAAAGCTGGAAGGCCTCCTCCTCTGACATGTGCAAGAACATGAAGTTCTTAGGGTTCAGGTGAGCTACCCAAGGTTCCACAGTAACTGAGAGAGCTGGTACTTAAAATGCTGGCCTTTCCACACCCATATTTGGTCTGCCTCGCCTACTGACCTGGATTTCTTACCTGTTCTGGGAGAGCCTGATACCTAACCAGGCTTGGGTCCAAGGTGGCAATCTGGAGATGGTTGAGTCAGAGTAGGTTAAAAAGAGGCTGAAATTAGTCCCTGGGTCTCTCCCTCCACTTCCAAAACTATTCAAAAAAATGTTTTAGGAGCCCCAGTGGTCAAGGCATAGACTAGGGACCTTATATCTAGTAACCTTTGGGCCTGGCTCACATGATATGGCCTCATTGGAGCTTGTGTATCTGAATTATACCAATTGTTGCAGGTCAACTCTCTTGGCTGGTAAGAGAATTTCCTTTTCCTCTTTGAAATGCAAGTCATGCTTTCATTTTAATATAATATCAACCATTCAGCCTTGACATGATTTAAAATGAATGTGGCTAGTTTTGCTTTTGGAGCATGTGTGTGTAGAATAAGCTAATTGACAAGCAATCATGAACTTCTCTTTGAGCTCGATGTTATCCCATCATTCGGAGACCCATTTTGGTTAATTTGTTTTTTTCATACAGTTTCTGGTGGGAAAAATGCATTACTTTGGTACTGAAATTAACTTGATTGAAATATCTTAGACTTTGTCATTTTCCAGTGGCTCAAAAGGTTATTTCCCAAGTGTTTAATTTTTTAAGTACAGTGTATATTAATTTAACTGCTACTTTCTGACATTCATCATTCCATGAAAAATTATCACAACTGCATGCATTGAACAGATTTTTATTTACACTCCAGATTCTCATTCAGTGTAGAGTTATTTCACTTTGAAGATATCACACAGATTTGATGAAGATGAGGTTTTTAAAATCTTGTACCATTTATTGGTTTGCTAAATATAATTTTCACATTTTTTATAGTAGTCTATAATATATCTTTCAGCAGGAAACACTTAAAGACTAATGCAGTTCTACAGGAACTGTTCAATCAGAAATAATGAGTGGAGAGGTCACTTGTCAAGAACATATTGTTTGAAATACTTACATTTAAGGGTTTCCAGTCTTTGAGGTAAAAAGTTCTTCCATGAAAAATATGTATTGCTTTGGGCTTCTGAATCCTGTACAACATGTCACGATTTTTGCTCCTGGGCTAAAGATAGAAAGTAAAATAAAATGTTCTTTGTCCATTTAGTTATCCTTGACTCCATGAAATTCTCCAAAGTAATTACTGGTGACCACAATACCACCTACTAGCAAGAGCAGCATTGACCTTGTGCCAACTGCCTTATTGCTGACCACAGCTGCTCTTGACTAGAGCAGATGTTTCTCCTTTTGCCCTGCCAGTAAAATTTTATTGAACACTTTTGCAAATGCAGAGCAGTATACTCTGCCTGATGAACAGCCGGAGATCTTAACCACCTTGGGTAATAAGGTTAGGTTTCTTCTATCATGAGGCCCCCACTTCCTGGTTCCACCCATCTTACCTCCCAGGCCTTGAGACTTGTAAACTCTAGTCCTCTTGGGTTTGCTTCCCTACCCACCCATGTAATTTTTCAAAATAATAATAATGATGTTGGAAGAGCAATCACACTTGCGGTTGCAACTTGCTACTTTAAAAAAGGCTGTCACATTGGAACTTGGCTCCTACCAGTTGTGGGTTTACAAAAAGGAGTTAGGGTACTTCGTTGGGATGTTTTGTTAGGATGCTTTTCTGAAATTTTCCACATCTCTTTGGTTTGGGTGTTGACTTGGAAATCTCTTTTGAATGAGGTGCTTTTGGAGAGCTTTCTGCCGCCCTGAGCACTTCTTGAATCCTTCCCCATGAATACAGCCAAGGGAACTTTTTCTTATCCCATCTCTTTGTACCTATCACGGGTGGTACCTATTTGAGCCTGAAAATTGAGGCACTTTAAAGGCCTGGTTTTGCTTTAGAGTTGGATTGGGTGGTTTAATATAGTTTTTCACTGTGTTCCTTGTACAGAGGTAAAGGAGTAGATTTTCTAGTTGTGGCTGATACTTACCTTTTTTTTCCCCTGCCTTTAATGGAACTTTAAAAAACCACCCCATTCAGTGGTTGCAGCCTATTCCCAGGGACTTTCCAAAGAAATCAATGCATAAAGATAATGGCACTTTGAGGGTCTAAGTCCTAGTCTGGCATGAATTCCCACAGAGCCTGGGGTCTAGGGAGAACAGGTAAAATATAAGATCAGAGGGCAAAGTTTGCCCACTTTGTGCTTCCTCAGCAGGGAAGAAGTAGCAGTGATAGTCATACCAGGGGTGTGTCACTATGGAAATGCATCTGGCCAGTTTTGTGACAGATGAACAGTTTTGATAGCCTGATTTTAAGGCCTCTAATGCATATGACACAAGGACTTCACTGAATATTGTATTTAGTTCATATTAGGATACACAGAATATGGGGTTCCTGGGTGGCTCAGTCAGTTAAGCATCTGCTTTTGGCTTAGGTCATGATCCCAGGGCCCTGGTATCGAGTCCCTCATCGGGCTCCCTCGTCAATGGAGAGTCTGCTTCTCCTTCTCCCTCTGCCGTTCCTCATGCTTGTGCACACTCTCTCTCTCTCTCAGATAAATAAAATCTTTAAAAAAAAGATACATAGGATAAGGTGAGAGTATACTTTAGGTCTATAGGTCAGGAAGTTTGAAGCAGCAGTATATTCACTTTTAATATTTCAGAGCACTGGAATAGTTTGAATTAGTAGTATGTTCTCATATAACTGTGGCATAAACTTTCATTCTTCTTTGATCTTAAAGAGAACTTACTTAAATTAATGTATATTCTTTCCCTATTTCCTAGAGTACTCCTGCAAAAACTTATTTTTATTTTCAGATTTTACTTAAATTCTAGTTAGTGAATATACAGTGAAACATTGATTTCAGGAGTAGAATTTAGTGATTCATGATTTCCATACAACACCCGGTGCTCATCACCACCAGTGCCCTCCTTAATCCCCATCCCCCACCCAACTCTCTCAGTTTGTTCTATATCCTTAAGAGTCTCCTATGGTTTGTCTCCCTCTCTCTCAAAATGTATTTTTAAAGTAAGAACCTTGAAAGCATTATCAGTACCGCTAGACTGGGTATTTGGCTCAGGACTGGGGCTTTACTTTTTTTCTTTTTCTCTTTTCCTTTTTCTTTTCTTTTCTTTTTTTTCTTTAATGTTCCCAGGGCTAGAGCACTTCTTAAAGTAGGATGAGAAAAGCTCATTTTAATCCTCCGAAGGCTTATTTCCTAGCACAAAAGGTCATGAAACACACCCAAAAACTGTACTGCTGAAATCTTAAGGACATCTGAGCAGCAGAGATGGCCTCTCATATCCCAACACAGAATTGTGTCCCTGGCCAAAGCCACAGTTTGTTTTAGGAGCACCAATTAATACAAAAGCTACCGCATGAAAAGGCTTTCCATTAACCTAAGAGAGAAAACTTTTTTTCAATGCTGTTTCAGGTGTCTCCAAAGAGAATTCTTGAACGGGGGGTGCAACATGGCGGTAGAAGGAGTTATTTTCAGGGACAGTTAGCTGTTCTTTGCCCGATATTTTTATAATTGCCACTCCTTAATCTGTTGAAAGGAAGGCAGACTTGCCATATCTAGCTAATAGACCCATGGTAGACAAAAATGTCATGACCAATTTTTTAAAGCTTTCTTTTCAGCTGATTTCAGAGGGTGTTCAAGTGTCACCTGCCCCAAATATTAAGAATCAGAAATTGAATCAGTGATTTGAAGAGGATCCAAAAGAAGGTGCTGACTCACAGAAGCCACTGTAAAACTAAGAAGAGTATGGAATGCCTTGCTTTTCTAAAGGGAAGTTCTTTTCCATGTGTTTGGGGAGTTTTAGAAAAGTTTGTACCCTGGCTGCAATAGAGAACCTTGCCTCAAGGTTGTCTGACTGTAGGAAGACCTCGGTGTCCCTAGTTCACTTCTCTTCCTCAGCACATACATGAAGTAAAAGGTTACCAAAGGGAGGGGAAGGAGGAAAACCCAACTTAAAATACAAGTTATGATAATCTTCAAGTTCAGAAGGAGATTATAAACAACCACTCCTTCACACAGTGTAAATTCTTTAAAAAAAATTTTTTTTTAAGATTTTATCTATTAGAGAGAGAGAGAGAGAATGAGGGAAAGATTGAGAGCACAAGCAGGGGGAGCCCACTAAGCAAGGAGCCCTATGTGGGACTCGATCCCTAGATCCTGGGATCATGACCTGAGCCAAAGACAGAGGCTTAACTAACTGAGCCACCCAGGCACCCCACACACACTGTAAATTCTGACGCCCTATGGAAATACGGCCTGTAAGCCACTAGGAGAATTTTCAATATAGTGTGTGTGTTTTGATGGGATGGGGGCTGAGAGGAAGGCTTGTTTTTCATAGAAATTGCTTCAGAAACCAAGGTTGTAAGCGAGCACTGCTCTGTGCTATATCAGGCCGTAATAGCCAGTGAATCATGAAGGCATTAGGGAAGCACTGGAGACACCATATGAAACACTGGGGTTAATGTTTGAGATAAGGAAGATAACTATCTCTGAAAAGAAACTGGAATTAAAGAGCATGGGCTCTCATTTTCAGACAACTAAAGGGAATTGCTTTTATTTTTTTTTTTTAAGATTTTTTTATTTATTTGACAGAAACACAGGAAGAGAGGGAACACAAGCAGGGGGAGTGAGAGAGGGAGAAGCAGGCTTCCCACCAAGCAGGGAGCCTGATGTGAGGCTCGATCCCAGAACTTGGGGATCATGACCCAAGCTGAAGGCAGACCCTTAATCGACTGAGCCACCCAGGCAAACCTAAAGGGAATCACTTTTAGTGACGCTTCCTTTACTTACTCATGGACATGGACAGAGAGTGAGAGACTAGGCTCCTAAGCTCACCTCAGCCATGAAACGCTGGGCAAGTTACTATCTGTCTCTGTCTTAACTTCCATTTCCTCACCTAAAAATGAGTGATGGACCACATCATCTCTATGGGCCTTCTGGCCCAAGGAGTCTATGATACTCTGGTGTTTTGAACATTATCCTACATTGGATGATTTACCTGAAAAGATTTTATCATTTTGGCTGCTTCCTACTGGGACACTTACTGCTTGGACTACTCAGGGATACCAGCGCTCAATGCTCCTGTTTCTGCCTCGCCAGGAATTCAGATTGCCAGACACTCTCATCCTCTGCCCCTGGCCCAGCAGACTCTGAGCTTGAAAGGTCACTTCATTTCCTGTCAGTCTGTGATTCAGTCTTATATCACTGAAGCTGGGTACTGTTTGCCCCCCTGGAAGGTGAACAGTGGAGGCCTCGTCCCCTGCAGAGTCTGTCAGTGACCTGGCCCTTCCACGGGGGTTGTCAGCCTGGTGACAAGCCACAGGAGAGTCAACTCCCTCAGTAAAGTTTGGCCTGATTCTAATGGATTTGGGATTCCTTGCTGAAAAGAAGACTGGATCCTGATGTGTCCAAGAGTCTGCCCTTGAAACCTCTGGGTTGATGACTGATATGTTAGTCTCTTGGGACAAAGCTGTACAGTTGAGAAAAGTAGCGAGAGCATCAGATCTCTGTAGGTCATCTGGCCCCTATAAAAAAGCCATAGCAAGTGGGAAAAGGCTAGAGTGCTAGGTTCCCAGCTATACTGGCTTATGAGACAAAGTCACCCACTCCATCTTTGTTTATAGAACTCATTTTCAGGAACAAGTGTTTTATAGTGAGGTGGAGGTTGTTAAGAAGCTATTTATAATGAGGATCTCAAATATGTGAGCCCCATATCAAGCTTCATCTAAAGGAACTTTGCATGGGTGGCAGTTTAGGAGAAAAAGGGAGGAAAGGATAAGGAAAAAAACTAATAAAAATAGCTGAGATCACTCAACAGTTATCAAGAAACAGATACTACAGTTTTATAACACTAAGTACTAAAAGTATATGCACTCTTAAAAGGCAATTAAAACGTATGCTCTGAAACTATAAAACATTTTCTTTTCATCTGCAACATAGAGGGCAGATTACAACGCATTAATAACGTTTTGTTTAGAGTTCAGTTTCTGATGGTTTCCAAATGTAGTCTGTGTAGATTAACCAGAAGGAGTCCAGTTCCCTTTTTTAAGAGCGCTTGTAAAGGAAAGCAATGTGGTAAGATTGTTATGAAAAGAGAGTGTATTTAGGAAATAGCACTTAGCGGGGTCTCTCTGAATGGCTGCCAGGTCAGGAAGCTGAAGTGCAAGGCTTGGCCCTTGTTCAGCCCCCCCAGTTCCAGCTCCTTGACCACACAGTACGTCAGGAACATGTCACAAGCCAGCCAGGAAGACTCAGCCCCGCCCATGGGCCAGCTTGGCACGGCTGCTTTCACATAACCCAGGGCTCCAGAGGGGCCGGAGGCAGGCATTCCAGGGCCACGGGAACATGCAATTTTTTAAAATAGAAATGAAGGACTTAAAAAAAAAAAAAAAAAAAAAAAAGCCTGGGAATCAAACAGTTGCTGAGTCCTGATGGAACATGCTCCCTTATGGAGAATGTCAGAGCCGAAAAGGGCTGTAAAGGTTATCTCCTCCTCTGCCCTCGTCCTGATAGACAAGGAAATGGGCCTGCCTCGGCCATCGTGGAAGAGCCGGCAGTGGAGTGTGTAGCTTTCAGCTCTTGGTCTGCTGAACCCACTGGCGCCCACTTCCATGGGCAGAGCCTCCTGTCTTTGGAACCCTGGACTGTCCTTGGCGGCCTGCTGTACTCTTTGGGGGCCCTGTGGGCACCCTCCTCCGTGGACTTTGGCTATCCAATGATTATTTGTTGCTCTACCATTTGCTCCTACTACTCACCTAACTGCTCTGTGTCTCAGCCTTAATTTCTTTATCTGCAAAATGGTGATAATATCCGGGTGAAGTCCTCATAGAGTTGTTAGAAGGACTGCTGGAGTAACTACATGTAACACAGTGCCTGGCCCTGGAGGAGGATTCAGTAATGTTAGCTAGTATTGTATTAATAATAGCATATATTGGCCCTTTGACTATCATTTGTATCTTCGTTATTATGACTACTGTTGTTTCAGCAGTTGCTACATCAGTGGCCACCCTCCAGAATTGGGGGTTAGGGGGAAGGGGCATCAGTTCTGTTGCTCATAGACTGTCACACCCAGGATGGAAGGCCAAAGCAGAGAGGAGGATGAGACCCTAATACCTCTGGGCCCATGCTTCATAAAGTCCTATTGTCCCATTCCAGCGGAAGAGCAGAGGTTTAGAAGTGTTTTTGTTGTTGTTTGGTTTTGTTCGGGGGTTGCTTTTCTTTGTTATGTAATTTTAGTTGAAAAGGACTTTAGAGCTGACCGGGTAATTATATATTATGGTTCAGTCTCCTGAGTTTACATGTGGGAAAACAGATTCAGAAAGATAAAGTGATTTGCCTTATGTCTTGTTACCCTAACTTCACAATTGACTAGAGCTCTCATTTTATTTATATATAAAAGGAAAACTGGAGAAGAGCTTTAGGGTAATACCCACAAGACCTAAATCCTTCGGCCTTTCTTCTACATCAGGCCCACTGCCACCTTATTTAAAGCCCCAGTTGTGACCTTATATTCCTTAGTCAGCATGGAGACAACCCCAGGAAAAATCCAAGAGATCCAGCCCCTTCCTTAGGTATTTTTAGAGAACAATCCTCTATACAAGTTAAGTGGATGTTTGTTTTCCATTTTAAAACCTTGAAGAGATGTAGCCCTGTTGGGCTCTCACTGCCTTACCCACAACCCTGTCCTCTGTGAGCAGCTGAGGCCTCATACAGAACAACTCAAAAGACTTACTTTCAGATTGCTTTAAAAACTCTGACAAGTGCATTTCTTTGCTTAATATAAGGCTCCCTGGTTTAGACAATAAAATTACTTTCTTAATTTGTGCCTCAGTTGTCTTTTCCTTGAGCTTTTATCTCTCCTTTGCTCTTGTGTTAAGTTGGTTTTCCTGTTTTTCTAAAACGTTTCATTAAATACTTGGTGAGATTAGAAATAAGTCTGGCATTAGGTTGCTGGAAAGGTCTTGCGTATTTACCCACAACAGTGCTATAACAATAGCAATGATTATTTACCTAGAAAAAATCGACTGTAAATTCATTCCAGGCTTTAATTAGAACATTTTAGCTTTTCCTTTTTAAGATGTCGAGTTCTGGTATTGCCTGCTTACGTTGAAACAGCCCAGTGTGTGTGTCATCCCACTTTCTCCTTCCTGGTACCTTCCTCTTTGGGACTCTGTTTGGCCTCAGTAATTTGTTATGAAGGCACTAAAGCAGATTTTCAAAGAGCTGTAATTGTCACAGAAAGAGCACAATGACTTATTGAAGTTTCAGATTTTGTTCTGTTTGAAGCCACCGGAGATTGGAATAGATTCTCCATCCTCATCTCTACCCTGGAGTTGGATGAAAATATGAAAGTTTTCCTTTCTCTGGTGCTTGTCAGAAATACCCTTCCCAGCTAATCACATTTCTAATTTTCCAAAGAATAAAAACAAAGCCCGAAAGGTAACTATTCATCTCAAGGTCACCTGACCAGGTAAGAAGAGAGCTTGGATGAGTGCACACAAGTTTCTTTCCCTTACAGCCTCTAAAATACCTCCAGAATAGACTTTGTTTAGTTTCCACATGTCGCTTTGCTAAATTTCTTGTTAGTTTGACAATGTCTAGAAAGCATCATGGGAAACTGGTGGTGACAGCCAATGGGCAGAGACTGATGAATGTCATCAGTACCCATAAGTCTTCCCACCCTTCTCAAGAACCACAACGGACACATCCTTGCCCCCTGTGGTGTTGGTGGGAGTCCTGAAATCAGAGTAGACTTGGCTTTGTGTGTCTGTCCTGGTAGTTGGCTTATGTGTGGTGTATGTATTGAGTGAAGTTTTTTTGTCAGAGTACTCATTCTTTGGAATACTTTTATAAACATTTTTTGGTCAGTTATGTTGTGTGTAGGGTTTGGGGACCAACTGTTTCCTGATAGAGCTGATCTTGTGGAGAACCTTACCACAGCTTTGCTTTCCCTGAAGTATTTGGGCGGGGGTGGGGGCGGGAGTGGGAATGTCCTGGCAATTGTTTAGATGTTCAGTAAGTAACACCTAATAAATTACCAAGTGGATAGGGTTTGACTCTAAGGAAGTTTGAAGCATTGATGGTTTCCTTGCCAACTCTATGAAACTTTGCTCCTAGACTCTGGGGATAGGAGATGCCACACCATCCTTTTTCCCCTAAAAAGTGAGTCATCAAACTGAGAGATTATTTTCTGAAACTCTTAAGTCACAAGTATTTCATATTTATTTTCTGACTTTGATCTTTACTTTTTGCAGTTAGTAAATGTTTCCTACCCCCTGCCAACCTCTACTGGTAGTCATCGGATAAGGGGACCAATGGATCATTGTATAGTTGAGGCTTCCTTTTTAATATGAAAGTACTATATTTCAAAATGCCTTCAAAGTGACCACAAACTGGACCAGACTCCATGGCATCATCAACCTTTTATCTTTAAGTCAAGACGTAGTTTCTTTTTTGTTGATTTTTAAAAATGTAATGTCTTGGCCTATGAAGTGCTATGTATTCAACATTGATGCCCCCTTCTTGTCTTTAAAACCACTGAGTCTTGGGGCTGAAGGGGGATGAGTAGGATATTCAGGTGAATAAGAGAAAGAGCTACCCAAAAAATAACCATTTCAGAAGGGACCTAAGGGTTTTAAGATGGTTTGTATCCATGGCACAAGAACCCAAAGTAATTTACTCAGCCTCAGTCAACCCCAAACCCTGTGGATGGACTTTGAGAAACTTATAAGTTAGGGGTGGGCCTTATTATTGCATAGAATTATGTCTCTGAGCAATTCCTACAGGTGACCTTAAGTTCTGTTTAAGGTATTTTCTCTACCAAATGAAGAATTTTGGATTTTAAAGAAAATGCAAATTGTGCTTTATTACTTGTAGAGTGTTTCTGCCCACATTATATCCTTTTAAATTCAAACCTGTGAGATTAGGCGTTGTCATCCCCATCTTACCGATGAGGGACAGTGAAAGAAACTGCTTTTAAGATCACATTGCTGACAAGGGGCAGAACTCTGGCATTCAACCCATGCCCTCAGTCACTCCTTCAAAAAATCCTTTTTACTAAGTTACATTCCCTTGAATGAAACACTTCAGCAGCCCCAGGGGAGTCTTTATCCTAAAATAACAAATATTTTGATCATATTGAAATATTTTCCTCCTCCAAAATTTCAACAAAGTCTTGCCACCTTCAAATAACAGGAATCCAAATTCATTAAATTCTTACTAAAGGTGACATGGTGCTGGGGGAGAAACATGGAATTTAGGAGCTATTAAATAATTCAAAGCATGATTCTGTTCTATAATAAATGTGGGTCCTTCACTTAGTCTCTTTCTTCCTATCAGTCTAAATGAACTGACACAGCACAGTGCCTGGCATCCAGAATAATAAACTGAAGGCTCCTTTCCCATTTTCACTTTGGTTCAGAATGAACTTTTCTATCTTACTCCCATTCCTTCCTTAGATGAAACCTCTGCTCGTGCCAGATTTCATTATTTATCATCTCTTGAGCATGTCTTCTGTCTTCCCACCTTCGTATCTTTGGATACACTGTCCCCTTCCTCTGAGTAACCCTTCTGTCATCAGTGTCCCTCCATACACTCCTTTTTAGCCTCCTGGAATGCCGGTTTATCCTTCATGATTCAGATCAAATACCACCCCTCCTGGTAACCTTTCCTGCTCGTTCCATTCAGAAATTGTCTCTTTCTCTGAATGTCCATGTCTTTAATAATCACTGCCCTCATGTGGTACTTAACATTTTTTTGTTTTAGGTTGTCTTTATTTATATACATTGATTATCTTTTGTTCACACTCTAAACTCATTGTGGAAAGGGAATATAACTTCTTGCCTCCAGATAACCAACATAATACATAGCATGATTCCTGAGAGGTTGCATGCTATGGTCAAAAGAACACAAAATTTAGGGGCATCTGGGTGGCACAGTTGGCTAGGCGTCCAACTCTTAATTTTGACTGAGGTCATGATCTCTGGCTCATGAGATCAGCCCCACATTTGTCTCCACACTTAGTGTAGGGTCTGCTTGGATTCTCTCTCCCTCTCCTGTGCCCCTTCCCCTGTCTCTCTCTCAAATAAATAAATCTCGGGAAAATAAAAAAGGAACACAAACTTTAGAAGAAGGCTTATCTGGGTTTGAATCCTGGGTCTGCCATTTCTTAATTAGCTCTTGACCTTAGACAAGTTACTTCACCAGCTGAACCTCTAAAATTCAGGTAATCATACTTTGTTCATGGTACCATTGTATGGATTAAATGAAGTAATATTTAGAGTGCCTGCCACCAGACAGAAACTTAATAAATGTTAGATTCTGTCCCTTAATCACAATTTTTTAAATGGGTATGGTAAGCAGGGTGATGCTCACTCATGCCATGATTTTCTAAACAAGGAATTTATTAGTAAAAATTTTAGTAGATTCATGTAACGTAATAGAGACTGGTATACACTCTCTGTGGTTTATTTGGGAAGCCAGGTGTTGTTCTGTAAAAGAATTACAGAATACCTGCTAAATATTGACAACTGACTATTCCATCCCATTCCAGCATATGGATTGGTATTTGTAATTCCCCCCAGATAAGATGTTACTATACCTCTTAATTTTATTAATCCATTCTGAACTGACAGATGTTGTGGTGAGCCTTGAGCTTTGGGAGATTCTTATTTCATTTCTGATGAAAAGATGAGTTTCCTTCTTAAACTCAAGGGTCTAAATATACACTGCCCTTCCCTCCTAAACAGCTTATTTAAATGTCAGAAGTAAACTTGTTATTTTCTATTGGTTACTAAAGGAACTCTCTGGTACCTGAGCCCCTTCTAAAACATTTCCTTTTAGTAGACCAAAGAGTGGTATTAGTAGTACTATCTGCTACTTTGTAGTTGCTTCGTAAATAGTAGTGTGATCTTTGTTTTTTATATACTCTTTTATTTTGGAAGAGGCTGGAAATAGTGAGCATAACTAATCTGTGTTGATCTCTCTTCCCAAGGGCACATAGAAGTTGAGAATGCTGAAATTCAGCCAGTTAATGACCCAGAGTTATGGTCAGTCTTCCAGTATGGCTTGTGCTTTGTTCTTATTAGAGTCCAGTTCTGACTATAATAGCACAGCAGTTGTCAGCTCCTGTCCATAGGAGTGGAGAACAACAGATGACCTGTTCCACACTGGAGAGCTGAGGTGCCTACGTGCAGTCCATTCTTCACTGACTGGCTCTTGTGTGAACTGCTACTCCAGAAAACAGCTTGGTCAGTGTAAGAATTTTAATGAAGCCATTTAAGTTTTCCACCAGTGGGAGCTGGTTCTCTTATTTTGTATTTTTTGTTTTTTTGTTTTGTTTTGTTTTTCTCCCCCATTCATCAGCCTCCCTCCAAGAAGAGGTTCATATTCTTTCTGAGGGAACCAGCCTTAGAATGGGCAGTTGTCCATCATTATTGGCCCAGGACAATCATATTGGAGATCTCTCCAGACACCAGACACTTGCTATCTCTTCTGCTCTCCTGTTGGCTGATCCTCCTTGTGCTTTTAAGGGCACCTGAGGTCATCTTTTTCCCATGGGGTGTCCTCTGTGGCATCTTTACTGAATCAAACCGTGGGTTTGCTTTCTTTCACTTTGGACTGGCAAAAGCTACTGTTCGTTGAACTGCTGTGTGAGTTGGCCCTGTGCAAGGCACTTAACATAGGTTATCACTAATCCTCACAACAACCCTTTAAAGTAGGTATCATGACACCCATTTTACAGATAAGTATGGGAGAAATTAAGCAACTTGCCTGTGTTTCTGTATGTCAAAGCCAAGACTTAACTTCAAAGCCCTATTTCTCCCCTCTGTTTACAGTAAGCTCAAAATGCCCCTGAAACTCTGAAATCCCTGTGGCATTTCACACTGACATTATCAGAAATTCCCAGGACATTAATGAAGTGATCAGAGTTGAATGTGTAGAGGCATTCGCCAATTTGAAAACAGTAGATTTCCACAGTTTCACAAGAAAACCCACAGAAGCCCAAGTCTGTTGGACAAATTGGAATTGAAAAGCTTAAGTTAAAAAAAAAAAATCATTTTAAGGTCATCTGTTTATACTGACACAAGTCTATGGAAAATGAGGGAGCCAGCATCATGTTTCTGAAATATGCAATTTTACAATGGGAACGTGTTCTAAAACGCCCTGCCACTGGTGTTTGCCTTGGGATTTAGGGTGAGAGACATGAAGGCTGACAACTCTCTTCCTGTTGTAGGTCAGAGCTTCAAGGAACTCTGTAATCTTCCCACCAGCTTTCCTCTCTCCTGGAACTCACGGGTAAAATTAGATGCTGGCTGGACTTCAGTAGTTGAGTTTGAAAGCTTTCAGAGGGCGAGTCAGACAAGTGCCGCAGACTGCTTTCTCACAGTGCCACTTCGAGAGACGCTCTGTACAGGCTAACATAGTTTGGTCCACTGACGAATCTCTCACAATTCTGCCATAAAACACCAGTAAGACCAGTGCCCGTAGGAACGCAAGATAATTATCTGTATGCCATTCATCTCCTTGGAAACAAGATAAGGCTTTATCTTCCTTTTACCAAGATGCTGCATTTGTCTCCTAGATGTTGCTCTGCTCTGTGCATACTGTGGAAGTTAAAAAACAAAACAAAACAACAACAAACCTCTCTCTGAGGATTTAAACACTCTCAAGTTAGGATTCTTTTGTGATACACATCTGACTGACTCTAGGAGGCAAACGCACAAAGGGTGTGGGAAGAAATCATTTGGAGAACAAGAGCTCTCCCAAACCAGCATTGAACATATTTATCTAATTTGACACATTTTGCCTGGAAGTCATAGAGGGAAACTGTGGTGCCCCCATCAGAATATAAAGAGCCAGAGACTAAAACCACACTAAAAAGAGCTAACCCATTAGGGAAGTACCTCCCTGGGGAGCGGGTGGGCAGGGAAAGGAGGTTACATGGTAGTTATTAAACACTGAATGAAGAATATGTTCAGAGAGGCTGCTACCCAGGAAAATCCTTCTTCCCGTACTTAGTTGGGCAGGGGACAGTTACGGAAAAGGAGTTCTGCTTTTTCTCTGTTGCAGGATGCTACCCCCCTGACCCTTTATAAGTCAGCCCTGCTTGATTACTTCTTTTAATTCAAGACTCAGAACAGCTTGTAAAGTTTTTTTTTCTTTTATCATTCCCTTCCAGATTGTGTGGGCCACACTGTAGCATGCTCTTTCCCTTTGTCCACATCTGTTTTCCAACCTCATTACTCTTCTGTTATTACATTCATTAAAAAAAAGAGAGAGAGAGAGAGAGCTGTTTATTTCTTTTCAGCATGTTTTCTTCCCAGTTTCAAAAGCTAAAATGTTAAATCATGTGATGTTTGACATGACCATCTCCACAAATTCTAGTGGATGAATGAATGGTTGCTTATAAAGGAATTGGTTGAGCCTTATCAATTAAATTAGCTCCACTGAAGCCAGAGCTCACAACTCACATGATGCTCTTTCTGTGTGGACTACGATTGTCAGGACTTGCCATTTCTACATTAGAATGTTACAGCGTACTCTCCAGGGTGCCTAGTAGTATCGTGACTTTTTTAGCTAATAGGACTCCTGAGCACTTTAATTTGAATAGAATTATTTAAGGGCAAATGGAAGCCTGGGAGTCATAGCTTTAGGATTTACAGTGGTTTTACTTAGAGAAGAGTAACCTAAGAGAAATGAGACAAGGATGCTGATTCACACCACTTTTGTTCACATCTTGTGAAAATATTAGCCAATGGAATGTAGTAAGAGCAAGAGGTAGGAGATACAAGAATTGGAAAGAAAGAGACTTAGTTGATCTTATTTGCAGATGATATAATTTGCTACGTAGAAAATCCAAGAGAAGGGTGCCTGGGTGGCTCAGCTGTTTAAGCATATGACTCTTGGTTTCAGCCCAGGTCAAGATCTCAGGCTCCTAAGATCAAGAACCATGTCGGCTGTACATGGAGTCTGCTTGTCCCTTTCCCTCTCCTCCCCCTGCTTGTTCTCTCTCTATCTCATAAATAAATAAGATCTTTTTAAAAAAAAAAAAAAAAGGAAAGGACAGAAAATCCAGGAGCGTCAATGAACAGAATTAGTAAAAGACTCCAACAAGATTGCTGAATAGAGAAATTGATGGTATTCCTACATGCCAGCAATAACCATGTAAAGAAAAGGCCTACTTGCAATAACAGTCAAAAGTGCAAAGAAGCCAGGAATAATCCTTAGAAAAAATGTGCAAAACATTTCCAGAAAATTAGCAAAAGTAAATTGAAGGGATGAAAGGAAACATAAATGGATATTACATGCTCATGGAGGAGAAGGCTCAATATATTAGACTTGTCAGTTATACCCATATTAATTGAGAAATGAAATTCTAATCAAAATCATAATAGGTTTTGAATCAGTCAAAGGCATGGCAGGAAACCAGTGGTGCACACAGAAGTGATTACTGAAGAGAGTTAATGAAGGACCTATTTGCACATGTTTAGACAAAGCTTAGGGAAACCAAGAAACCAATGGGGGAAAGGCAAACTATCTAAGCTATCAAAAGATAGAAGCCTTGAGCACCCCTGGGTCTGAAACAGCAAGGGGTAGAGCAGTTGTCAGAACCAAGAGCGCTGGAGCTAAAGCTCCTGGGGAAGCTTCCATAGAGAAACAGCCATTGCTAACCTGGGCCTTGCAGAAAGCAAGCCCAGGGCAAAAGTATCTGTTTTTCTTCTTACTCTTCATTCTCCTGCCATTGACTCTTACTGGCTGCAGCTAGGATGAAGGGATACAGTGGATGCTGTCCATCTGGAGGGACAGCCTTGGGGGGTTGATTCACAACGGAGAAGAAGTAAGTGAATCTGAAGGAGCAATGAGAGACTATCCAGTACAGGCTTTTTCATAAACATTTTCAAGGTGATTGTGAACTTCATATGGAAGACCAAAGTTTTGGAAAACAGACCGATTATGATTTTCATTAGAATTTCATTTCATTTCTATCTGTGGATATCGAGATGTATTAGAAACTGTGATAATTAAGATAGAATGGTATTGTTAGAGGTAGACAAACAGAATGAAATCAGCATGTTTGTGAAAACTTGAAATATGATTCGGATCGTGATACAAATCAGTGCTGTGGAGTAGACTAGTCAATAAATTGTGCTGGGACAAATGTTCATGCATACTGGACGAAATTAGGAAAGATTCATAGTAGGATAACAGAAATTAAAAACTTTGTGTTGGCAAAAATGTGGGATCTCATACAATGATGGTGGGAATATAAATTGATGTAATCATTTTGGAAGGTAATTTGCAATGTCTGGTACAGTTGCAAAGATTCTAGAACCAGACTACTTCCCATCTGTAACAGAATCCTCATAATGTTATTGTGAAAATTAAATGAGTTAATATAATAAGCACTTAGGACAATGACACAAAATAACACTATTTAAGTATCAGTTATTATCAGTATTATTATTTCTAGGATTTTGCAGTTCCAGTGCTAGGTTTGATAATCCAGAGAAAGTTCTGGCTTGTATAAAAGAAGACTCGGGCGCCTGGGTGGCTCAGTGCCTTAAAGCCTCTGCTTTTGGTTCAGGTCATGATCTCAGGGTCCTGGGATCTATGCCCTTGTCGGGCTCTCTGCTCAGCAGGGAACCTGCTTCTTCCTCTCTCTCTGCCTGCCTCTCTGCCTACTTGTGATCTCTCTCTGTCAGATAAATAAGTAAAATCTTAAAAAAAAAAAAAAAAGACTCATTTTGGGGCACCTGGGTGGCTCAGACCGTTAAGCGTCTTGCCTTCAGCTCAGGTCATGATCCCAGGGTCTTGGGTGGGAGTCCCGCATCAGGTCCCACATCAAGCTCCTTGCTCAGCGGGGAATCTGCTTCTCCCTCTCCCTCTCCCCCCCTTCCCCTCCCCCTGGCCATCTCTCTCTCTCTCTCTCTCTCTCCCCCTCTCCCTCTCTCCCCCCCAAATAAATAAATAATATCTTTTTAAAAAGAGGACTCATATAATAATGTTCATTACAGATGAACAAAAGCATGGATTTTTTTTTTTAAATCATGGTACATTTATTACATAAAGTAGAAGTGAGTGAACTAAAAACTATCTGTAGTAACACAGATAAATCTTAAAAACATTGAGGAAAAGATGGCAGAGGAATGAGACTAGTGCAACACTGGGAGGGAGAACCGGGCAGGGGAGTAAGGCACACAGAGGTTTCAGTTTTATCTGTAATAGTTGATATCTTTAACAACCTTTTAAGAAGTCTGAACCAAAAAGAAAGATTGCTGAGCAGTAAGTCCTGGTCAGGTTTTAACAATATGAAAGAGATACCAGAAGTATGATAGAAAGAAACTACCCTGTAGAGGGAAGAGTATATAGTCTTTGTAGGTAGAGAGCCCTGGGTTCTATTCCACTTTTTTTAAGAATTAGATCTGTAACTTTATATGTTACTTAACCTCAGCTCCCTCACTAGGATATTTTGAGGATTAAATGAGATCTACATATAGCCTATATATTGTATAATAGTATAGTATATTATAACATTTTTTATTGAATATAGCATATTGTTTGTAACATAACATGGTGCCTAATACATAAGAGACAGTCAATAATCGTTCTGTTCTTTTTCCTCTTGTACAAGGAAGAAAAAATCTAATCAACATTTTCCTTGGAAAATATTCTAGACCAAATTGCTGCTTCTGTGAGCCTGGCTTCCACAATCTTGTCTTGGCTTCACTTCATGTTGACTCTAAGTAAGCAATGCCAGTTCATGCCCAAACTTAGTGAAACAAGCTCATTTGATAAAGAAATGAACTTCAGAATAAAATCTTCATTCTTTCTGTTGTTTGTTGTTGTTCGTCAAGTATGGTATTTCCCAGTGAATGGATGTGTAGTGCTGTCTTGGACTCTGTATGAGGAAGAGCTAACGACCACAGTCCTTACTTTTATCCCAAAAAATCTTGGACTATACTGTTTTTGTATTAAGCACTTGTGAACTTACACCTTCTCTTGCTAGCTGAGCTGGGGAATAGTTATTCCCCTCTGCCCCATAAAAGATAAAATGTCTTTATCTTGTGAAAACCGGGTGTTACTTTTCATGGATACTAAACTATTTCCCTTCCTCATCTCTAATGAGTTGCTGTTTGATTATTGTTTTTGTAAAGATATGAAATCCATATGAAAGCCTGTGTCGGTGGGGTCAGTTTCTACATGGCGGAAACTTGTCCTCACTGTCATTAAAATTTTATCTATTCTAGGCCGACCCCCTTTGATCATTAACAAGCCATTTGATGTTTTTCATATGAACACTTAAGTGACAATGAAGATAGCAAATTAAGGATTGCAGTTTAGGATTTGACCTCTTTTTTACTCTCATATTTGGGGAGTTAGTATGACATTCACTATTAAGAAGAAATACTTTGCAGTGGTAAAGGAGATGGATGGCTTTAAAAACAGAAAGATCATAGACAAAGAAAATGACCTAGTGTGGATTTTTATTTTTATTTTTTTTAAAGATTTTATTTATTCATTTGAGAGAGAGAGATCACTAGCAGTGGTGGGGAGGGACAGAGGAAGAAGCAGATTCCTGCTGAGCAGGGAGCCCAAAGCTGGACTTGATCCCAGGACCCCAAGATAGTGAACTGAGCCCAAGGCAGAGGCTTAACCATCTAAGCCACCTAGGTGCACCCCTGGTGGATTTTTTAAAGGAAATCTTTCTCACATGCTTCTCACAAGGGAACTCACTGTGAGCAATGCCATGTAAGGAAAGGTTTGGGAAAGAAGAATTTAGTTTCCAAAGGAAAGTGTGAGAAGCACCTTGAGCTTGAATGATTTAACACTAAACTAAGACCTGGTATCTGAGAAGCTGTATCTAAGGGTGGAGAGATGAAACAGGAGGCCTAGGAAAATTTTCCTGTTTAGTGTCCCCAGAGTTTACCAAGACGACCTTGCATGTAGATGCTATTTTCTGAAACTGACATATTTAGGAAATCTCTGAAAAGATCTAATTGCTACAATAAGTGTGACTCAGCCTTTTTCACCTTCCGTTGTGTGGAGTCCATCCCATGCCGTGTTAGAAATTTTCTGTAGTCTAAGCCTATTTAGTCTGTTTTCTCCCACTTTGTAAACACCCCTTTTCCATAGTTGCAAATGTCTCCATCATTATTTGTTTCGATTTGTAAATTGCAGAAAGGCTAGAATAAACAGTGTCCTCATACACGCACATCATTTGTTGCCAGAGATTAACTATCTCCGGCCAGAGATACATTTAAATGGGGACAGTCAGTATTTTCTTTATAAAGCCAGAATTCCAAAAGCAAGGTTCTTTTCTTCTTGTCCCCTCTCTACTAAGATAGGAAACTTAATTTTAAAATTGCCTCAGTGGTTGATAACTTAGAACATAATTTGTAGGGATGTCAAGGCTTTTATTTCTTGGGAAACTTCACCAGGAGATTGACTGGTCTCTCAGTAGTATTCAGGGCCCTTACCAAAAGCTACAATGGTAGGAACCATGTCTGAACTGTAAATTCCCAACATTTAGTTGTGGTTGTTGGGTGACTGAGTGAATAAATGAATGAATGCTGCCAGAAGTGTTATCTTTGACAAGAAGCAGAGTATACAAAAAGAAAAAAAAAAAAAAAAAAAAAGCAACAGCAGCATGGGAAGCCCACTGATTCTGAATTCAAGGAGTTCAAGGAGAGAGATGGCAAGGAGGTGAAACATGGAATTTTCCAGAACATAGCCAAGAAGCGCTATGTAAGAAAGGACTGTTTGACCTGAAACATGACCATAGAGTAAGAGATTCTGCTCTCCGTTTTTTGTTCTCCTGTGTCCACAAACCTGTCCTATATAGGTCTGTGTGTGCTCAGAGCTCACTGAAAACCTAACACCCCCACTGCACCCCCCAAAACTAGGTCATGTATCTCTTGAATATTTAATATCATGTCCTACATTGTGTGCCTAGAGAGAAACCATTACTCACTTGTAGATGTCACTCAAGCCACAGATATTCTGTCATTCACTGAAGATTCAGCATCCCTCATCATATTTGATCTGGGGGACTATTTGCTCCTTTGCCTGTTCCGCACCTGCCTGTTTTTCATTCATTCACTCACTCACTCACTCATTCATTCAGTACTTTAATTAGCTAACAATTCTCTTGACTCTTCAGACATGAAAATGAATAAGACATAGACTCTCTCTTCAAGGGATATCCTTACTCCAGTTGGGAAGACAGAATTATATAGCCTGTCTGTCCCTCCCTCTCCTTTTATATCACCACCACCAACCACCCCCCTCACCATGACATTTTTTAGTCTTCTTTTGCTTTCCCTTTACCAGGATCACATTTTTGTTTTTTTATTTTAATTTTATTTATTTATTTGACAGAGAGAGCACAAGCTGGGGGAGAGGGAGAAGCAGGCTCTCCGCTGAGCAGGGAGCCCAGCATGGGCCTTGAACCCAGGGTCCTGGGATCAGGACCTGAGCTGAAGGCAGCCGCTTAACCGACTGAGCCACCTGGGTGCCCCACACATTATTTTTTTGTAGTAAAAAAACACACGACATGAAATCTTAATCATTTTTAAATGTGTAGAGTGCAGTCATATTGATCTTATGCATATTGTTGCACAATAGATATCCAGAAATTTTTCATTATAGAAATTTTTCACCATAGAACCACTGGTATAGAATAAGGGATCCTTTATAAAGACTAGACTTATATCTGACCTTGTATAATTGTGGTAGCTGTTTAAGAAGTCTGTTGCTTTTGAGTCTCATGGTGGGCCTAAATGTAGATCAGGGCTAATGTTGGGAAGAAAGCTCGGTATAAAGTGACAGAAGGAAAGGACCAACTATAAGCCTTGAGGCAAACTGGAACCCAGGTCTGTTTCACAGGGCTATTAGCCATGATGAAACAGGTGATCTGCAGCAGGTGCTGACATTCTTCATAACAGAGCTACACATGCACTTGGTCCAGGACACAAAGAATCTGAAGGGGGATGTCTGGTGAGAGCTGGGAGGACATGCAGACCTGGTGGGTTGGCCAACACATGAGCAAGAGTATGCACACAAAGCCACAGTGCCCTGTGCCCTACGTTTAACCTTCAGGGTATATGATGGCTGCCACACGCCCATCTTTTGAATCTCACATAAATCTTTTTTACAGACAAGCCTAACTCATATAGGAAAGGAAATTTTGGGAAATGTCATTCCAGCTTATATAAGTTGATTCAGTACAAAGCTACCACAATACTTAATTATTTTTTAAGAGCATTAGGAACCAATTCTTATTCAGCAAGGATGCGGGATAAAAGAACAATACACAGGGCACCTGGGTGGCTCCGTTGGTTAAGCATCCGACTCTCAATTTCAGCTCAGGTCATGATCCCAGAGTCATGAGACTGAGCCCCACATTGGGCTCCACACTCAGTTTGGAGTCTGCTCAAGGTTCTCACCTTCTCTCTCTCTGCCCCTCTCCTCCCACACTCATGCACATGCTCGCTCGCTGTCTCTCTAAAATAAATAAATAAATAAAATCTTAAAAAAACAAAGAACCATACACAAAAAGCACTTGTGTATCTATAGTAGTAATGAGCAAACCAAAAAGAAAACTAAGAAAACAGTCCCATTTACTATAGCATCAAAAAATTAAAGCATTTAGGAATACATTTTTTAAAGGGTAAGTCTTTTTTTTTTAAGATTTTATTTATTTGAGAGAGAGAGAGATCACAAGTAGGCAGAGAGGCAGGCAGAGAGAGAGGAGGAAGCAGGCTCCCCGCTGAGCAGAGAGCCCGATGTGGGCCTCGATCCCAGGACCCTGAGATCATGACCTGAGCCGAAGGCAGAGGCTTAACCCTCTGAGCCACCCAGGTGCCCAAAGAATAAATTTTTAAAAAGAAGTGTAAACTTTATGCTTGGGAAAATACAAAATGTTAAAAGAAATTACAGAAGACTTAAATGTAAAGGCATGCTATTGACTGAAAGACAGTATTGTTAAAATGCAGTACTCCCCAAATTGATTTAAATATTCAAGGAAATCCTATAAAAATCCCAGCTGACTTCTTTGTAGAAAATGACAAACAGATCCTAAAATTCACATATAAATGCAGTGGATACAGAATAACCAAAACACTCTTGAAAAAGAAGAACAAAATAGCCTTCAGCTTTTCAATTTCAAAATTTACTAAGTTACAGTAATCAAGATGATGTCTTACTAACATAAGGCTAGACATATAGAATAGATGGAATAGAGTTGAGACTCCAGAAATAAACCCTCACATTTATGGTCAGCTGATTTTCAACAAGGATGTCAGAGCAATTCTTGAGGAAGGAATAATCTTTTCAAGAAATGGTGGTGGGACAGCTGTATTAGCCACATATAAAAGAATGATGTTGGGCCTGTACTTCACACCATAATCAAGACTTAACTCAAAATGGATAAAAGACTTTAAAAAACTCTTAGAAGAAAACATAGGTGTAAGTCTTCACGATCATGGATTAGGTAAGGATTTCTTAGATATGAAACCAAAAGCACAAACACAATAAAAAATAGATAAACTGGCCATCATCAAAATGAAAAACTGTTGTGCTTCAAAGGACAATATCACAGAAGTGAAAAGACAACCCATAGAATGGGAGAAAAAATTTGCAAGTCACATATCTGATAAAGGATTTGTATCTAGACTATATAAGTAACTATCACAACTCAGTAATAAAATGACAGATAACCCAATTTAAAAATGGACAAAGAATCTGAATAGATAGTTCTCTAAAGAATATATGCAAATGAAAACTAGTCAGATGAAAAGAAATCAGGAGGATATAACTCAAAAATATAACAAGATGCCACTTTGTACCCACAAGGATTACTATAATAAGGAAAGATAGACAATAGTAAGTGTTGATAAGGATGTGGAGAAATTGGAACCTTTAATATACTGCCTTTGGGAATGTAAAGTGTGCAGCTCCTTTGGCAAAATGTCTGACAGTTCCTCAAATGGTTAAACATAGAGTTACCATATGATCCAGCAATTCCACGCCTGGATATGTACCCAAGAGAAATGAAAACATGTCCACACAGGAACTTGTACACCACTCTTCACTGCAGTAGTATTCACGATAGCTTAAAGATGGAAACAACCCAGATGTCCAACAGATTAATGAAAAAATATAGTATGTCCCTACAAAGGGATATTATTTGGCCATGAAAAGGAATGAGGTTCTGATACATGCTATAACACAGATGAACCTTGAAAATATTTGTGACTGAAAGAAGCAAGTCACAAAGGACCATAGATTGTGTGCTTCCATTTATATGAAATGTCCAGAATAGGCAAATCTAGAGAGACAAAGTTGATTAGTGGTTATCTAGTGCTAGGGGGATGGGAAGTTTGAGAGATGAGGTGATGGTTAAGAGGTACAGGGTTTTTCTTGTTAGAATGATTGAAATTTCCCAGAATAGATTGTGGTGATGGTTGCATATTCTACAAATATGCTAAAAGTCATTGAATTGTACCGTGTAAATGAGTGAAATGTACAGTAGATGAATTTTATCTCAGTAAAGGTGTTGTTGTTTCAAGGGGTGGAGGACAACCTAGGACTGATAGACTTGATAGATTAGAAGCTCTTGCTTATTTCTCCTTTTTCCCCCATCAGTAATTCCCTTTGTGGGCAGGTGTATGAGCAGGTAGGGACTTATATTCCATTCATTATCATTTGGGTTCTTAAATGGCAGCTTCTACCTAGTATGTTGTGGTGAAGAGACTCACAAGGCATTGTTTGTATTTTGCAAACTTTGCTGTAGGGCCTTGTGGAGGATATTTTTGGGTCCATGTTGTAGCTCAGTGTCTGTTCACTAGTCCCCATCACTATTATTGGGATAAGCCTATGTTACATTTTCTCTTAATCCCTTGGAAGACACAGAGTTGTTCAATCCATCCTAGTATAAACCACAAACCATGTTTAAAATAGTGGGCCAAGCCCTTGGGCCTCTATGGTGAGGTGGCACTGATCCCTCTGCTTGAGTCAAAAAAAAAACCAGGCAGGTAACCACAAGCCACGTTGGGCTTGGCTGTTCCAGGCTGGCTGGATGACTGTGATGGTGTGAGTTTTGCTAAGCCTCCTTTGGCTCACTCTTTCTCCCTCTCCCAGTCTCTCCCTGCATTAACTCTACCCTGACTTCAGAGCTAGGGGTACTTTTTCTTTAGTTAAATGCTCATCCCCAGGGTGATTTTCTCCCCACTGTCAGCAGAACCCAAGAAATCTTCTATTTCATTGAAGAATGGAGTTGTAAGGCATCTCTGAATTCTTATAGTTGAAGCTCCCTCCTTTACATGTGAGCACCCTGGTTGCCCAGAGAAAGGCATCTGTGGTTTGTTAAATCCAGGAGGCCACTGGATGTCCCTGAAACCAGGGAGTTGTATAGGCAGAATAAATACTTCCTAGTTTGTATTCAGTACAGCTTGGGGACTGGGGAATCACAATTTATCTTTGGAAGGGAATGGGAGGTAGTTGGTATGGCAGAAAGAATATCCAATTTGGAATTAAGGGATGTTGGTTTGAATCACAGCCCTGCCACTTACTGATTTTATGTCTGGGGTGAGAACTTCAGTTTTCTGAACTTCAGTGTACAAATTTATGTAACAGGAAAGAATAAAAGTACCTGCCTTGGAATACGTAAAGATTTGATGAAATGATGGATATAAAAGCTTCTTGTAACTCGGAACAAAAGGTGCATTCCCATGAAAAGATTGGTACTGTTTGTAGATACGTGTGTTTGTGCGGGTGCTCAGCAAGAAGTGGCCTCCAGGTACATTCTGGGCAGGACCAGAGACAAGGCTTCTGCTGGCTCTCCTCACACATGCCTGCTCACTTGGGCAGCAGAGGTGGAGCCATGTGGAATATCTGGACCTTTAACAGATCAAAGGCTTTTATTCCTGCAAGTCTCAACTCGATCTACTTTATTCCTATGATATCTCAACTTCTTGAATAGGCATTACGTGCCGTGCAATTTAATTAGAAAATTGCATGGCAATTCTAATTAGGAAATAATTAGAAAATTAGGCACAAAATGGTGTAGAGTGAAAAGTCCCCCTCCCCGCATCTCCCAGTCTGTCCGTAGAGGTAATCACTATTATCACACAGTTTCCTGTGTGTCATTCCAAGGATATTCTGTGCACATACAAACATCCTTTCTTCTTTCCATCAAAAGGACACCTGGCTAGGCACACTCTTTTGCATTTTAGTTTAATCATATATCTTGGGTATTTTTCCTTTTTCAGTATTTATGAATTTCCTGGTCCTTTTTAGAGACATCATTTTCATTGCAATGATTTACCATAATTTACTTAGAAACCCTATTTTTGGACATATAGATAGTTCTTAATCTTTTGTTGTTATAAACAGTGCTAAAGTAAATATTCTTTTTATGTTTTTGAACATTTGTGTAATGTTCAATTCGAAACTTTACAATAGTTCCTAGAAGTAAAATTCCCAAGTTAAAGAGTATATCCATTTATAGTTACATTAGCAAACACCAAATATCCCTCCGTAGTTGCTCTACTAACTTATGCTCCCACCAACAATATATGAAAATGCTTATTTCTCTATATTTTTCCAATATGGCATATTATCAGATTTTTTGTTTTGTCTAACAGATTCAATGTGATATTTCATTGTAATTTTAATTTGCATTTCCCTAAGACTGACCCTGAGCATCTTCGCTCATATTTAAGCTCCTTATTTTTTATTCTGTGTTCATGGTCTCTTGCTCATATTTCAGTAGTTACTGGGTTTTTAGTCTTATTCATATTGATTTGGAGGAGCATTCTCCATACTATGTAAACTAACGTTTTATTTTTCATATGTGTTATAAATATTTTCCCCAGTTTGTCAATATCTTTTAATATGTTTGCAATACTTTTTTGCCATGAAATATTTTAAATTTTTATGTGTTTAAACTTATGAGCCATTTTTAATGGTTTCTGGGGCTTGCATCATACTTAGAATAACTTTTCCCTTCTCTCCTGTGTTTTCATGGTAAATCTTTTTTTCTTCCAAGTTTTTATTTAAATTCCAGTTAGTTAACACACAGTGTAATATTAGCTCATGTGTAGGATACCTTTACTTTCTTTTCTATGTTACCTCCTTCAGAAGTTGGATACATAAAAGAAGCTCAAGAACTTTTTTCCTTTCAGGTGTTTCAATCTAGACTATTTCAGATAGAGGAAGAACCATGGGATTTGGAAAACCTCATTGACTAACTGTACCATGTAGATACCAGTTCTTTACTGTGTATCTGCCTTTTGGATTTTTGTGAATATCTAATAAGCATTATGAAATAAATAGGGGAAAGAGCTTTTTCAACTGTAAAAGATTTGTTTGGAATGGTGTCTCAGTGAACACATTCATACATGCTTTTGTTGGGGGCATAGCTCAGGGGTAGATCATTTGACAGCATACATGCTTTTGTTATTTTTCCTCCCTAATTGGTCTCAGGTTTGAAATAAAATTTGTCTCTAGGAAAAAGAAAACCTCATAAATGTGAAATTTCCTTTATTGCTTCTTTGGGAATATCTTACCAATGTGAAGTCTTTACTGAGCCTCTGAGTTGGCAGCTGAAAGAGGGGGATAATGGGCCATTAGTGAGAGGTTCTCCCCAAGTGTCCAGACTAGTAATTTCTAAGAATTGAATGGTTGGGAAAAGTGGGCAGGGCATTTAGCTAATATGAAGGACAGAGAACCGAGTTCATTCGGGTTGTGTTGAAAGAGTTCAAAGGCAAAATATTTTGGGAACTAAAGTTGGTTTACTCTTGTACAGATGTGACTTCCTATGTCAGTCAGAGAAAAATTCCCTAGCTTGACCTACAGAGGCGCCAGGACATATTAAGGGCCCAAGTTATAGAAAGTTCTGTTTGGATTGTTAATAAAATGGAGGAGCTGGGTTGAATGAAAAGAAGGAAGCCTGTCAACACAGAGTCATATAGACCAGATCATTCTAGAAGTTTCTGTGCCTCAATCTGAGAAGAATTTAACACTATTTTTTTTATTTTGGAACACTATTTTTTTTTTCCATCCTGGTTTAATGAGTTAGTCAAATTATATCATCTCTTTATCTACCTAAGCATTTTTTCCTTTAAAGATTTATTTATTTGAGAGAGAGAGAGCTCCTGCGCACATGGTGGGGGGAGGGGCAGAAGGCGAGGGAGAGAAGCAGACTCCCTAATGAGCTGGGAACCTGATGTGGGGCACCATCACAGGACCCTGAGATCATAACCTTAGCTGAAATTCAGAGTTGGGTTCCCAACTGACTGAACCATTCCAGGCACCCCAACCTAAGCATTTTTACTGAGGTGCAGGTCTTAAATGTGTAATGAAATTAATTCTAACAACTGGTTATATTCATATATATATATATATATATTTGTGATTTTCTCCTTTAATATTAAAAATGAAGCAGCCCATGGCCATTTTATATCTAAATAATATGATGGTGTGATACTCAGAGTTGTGGTTACTTCACTCCATTTTTCTTCTATTTGTGTTGAAAACAGCTGGGCCACAGGGTGTTCCATGGTTCTGCCCGTCCTTTCAGCAATTTTACCATCTAGTTTATTTTTTAATACACATGGGACTGTTGGTGCTGGAAAAGTACCAACGAATCAAACTTCTTGGTTTCGTACAACCAAGCCACGCCAGGCACTGCATATCATATTTGTTGCCTTCTCCCTCTCCATCCCTACCCAGCTGGACACAACGGCAGAGGGATGGGCAAGTGCTTTGAGAGGGGAATTGTACCAAATGAAATGTAAACATCAGTTGATTTTTAAGCCGTTAGAACTTGAGAACCGTAGTTCAAGTTAGAACTTGACCTAACTCACCTGGGCAGCTCAAATTGTCCCTTCTGTACTTTGATCTAAAGCTTGTTGAGCTCTGCTGCTTTGGGGCTCCTTGGAATTAGCAGCGTAGACCACAGCTGCATGTCCTTTCTCTGCTCCCTTTCTCTTTCTCTGGCTGAGCTTGGGAGGTTGCTGTTTAGACTTCACTGTGCTGGCTCTTCCACCTGCCTGGGCGTCCATTTGTCCCTGTGAGGCCATGCCAACCGTCATCAACATGGAGAGGAGATCCCCTCAGCTGTGCCATCGGAGTTGGTGCCAGGAGAGCCCCCATCCCTCAGCTCACCGGGCAAGTCAGGGGATTTGCCCAGGCACTGCTGGGCATAGCACAGTGACCTGAGGCCTCCTCAGCACCTCGCTCAGTGCAGAGCACCTGTTCATTGAAGGAATGGGTGAGTGACGTTCTCAAGCAGTTGTCACCAAGGCCCTCTCTTGTTTCTCTGGTCTGTAGGCTAGGGAAGCCCTGTTGCCCCAAATTCTTTTTCTCAGTCTCTGCTCTGACTAGGCTGCTACCTCTTGGCTTCCTGCCTGGACCTCAGGGCCTCTTCTGTCCCCTCTTGACTCAAACCAGCTACCTTGAGATTGCCTCCCCCTCAGGAGACCAGGGACCATGTGAACCAGAGAAATGAAGAGTATCACCTAAGAGTTGAACTGGGTCGTTTGCTTTCCCATCCTCCTAGACTGTGATTTATCTTGCTGAAATACAGGGAAGGAGGAGAAACAAATACGCTATATAGAGCCTGGCAGAGGAGGTGCTAAGAAATGTGTCAGAGAACCCAGTGCTGCTTGCTCAGTGCAGAGTAGCCCCCAGGTCTGAATACTGATCTTTGTTTTCCGCTGATTTCCAGCAGGTGTCAGTTACACTTCCTTGGCGCTCCAGTGGGGAGCTCTGCGTGTTTGGTTCTGTTTAGCCATGGGCTCTAGACTAGACTGGAGGATTGACTCAGTGAAAATGTTTACTTCTCTAATTAAGCAGAATTAAGGTCTGGACTCAAGACTGTCTTGAGCTGTTCAAGACATAATTGAGATGCATGGGCTTTGTGTAAATAATGTACCTCTAATTGGCTTTGATTAAGTGCAAATTAGGATCACACTTCACTCCAGTGTGATTTACATTCCTAAGCCGTTTTACTAACTGAAGTAGTGTGGGTGGCCGATAAGGCTTGTTTATCCAGGGTGCCCAGAGAGCAGAGCTCGGAGCTAGGGGTCTGCAGTTTTCCAGAGGTAAAGAGCCTGAGGCTAAGATTCCTGATTCTGACATCTTCCTTCCCATTTCTGGTCCTACTTTGGGCAAATCGGCTTCATCCATTAAATTCTTGAGCTCCACCACTTTCTGATTTTTCAAGACTTACGAAGCTTGTCTTAAAAAAAAAAAAAAAAAGAAAAAGTTAAGTGAATAGTGTTTGCTTAATGGAAGCTCAGTCCTAAAACCAACACCAGGCTGTGGCTGTCAGAATACTGTGACACCTTTGTTACTTGTTGACCAGAGATGTTTCATAAAAGGAAACCACGTGTAGCAAGTTTTCTCCAAAGAGTTTCCATTGTGAGGCAAGAGCCTACCACAAAGCAACCTCACTGGGTACCTGTCTTCCTCCAAGATTGCTCGAGAGTTTTCAAAGGCAAAGTCTTTGCAGGTGGTCCTTGGTGAGCCTGGATGGGAAATGTGACACATTTCTTGCTCGCAGACTCTTTTCTGCTGTATTTGAAGGTCACCGTGATGAGATGAAGGCTGCAGCATTTGAACTTGTGTCAGTGTCAGCTCCCACTCCTGAGCTGGTGAAGTCTGGCACAGGGCAGAGCCTCTGGTAAATGGGCCACCAGAGGAGGACTGTGACATGGTGTTTATGACCCTCTAGGCCATTGGCAGTGCGACTTAGAAGGAGTGTCTCCAGATTTTCTCACATTAGCGTGCTATGGCTTGGTGCGGGACCAAAAAATAACATGGCAAAATAGGGATTTTCACACTAACCAAGAGCACTAACAGGAGGCCAGGATCTGCGGGAATGCTGTTAAGAGGTGTGATGTGTTAAATACTCACTTCACAGCCTGGTGAAAGAGTTGCGCAGAGCATCACAGAGGGACTTCTTGAGCATGTCACCTTCAGAGAAGGTTAGACTATGAATATGTTTGGTGTCTAAACTCTGCCCTGGGCCTACGAGAGTGAGAAGGCAGCGTATTTAGACGAGTTACACTCTAGAAATCCTGGCGGAGTGAGTAAAGACAGAGAAGGCTTTCTAGGCCCTGTAAAGGACGGCCATTTGCTTACTTGTCTAAGTGTTTCTGGGTGACCTCCTGGGCCAGGCATTGGAGATGTGACTAGGAATAAGCCACAGAGTCTACCCCAAAAGAGCTCTATGTAGTTAGGGAACGGATCTGTATAGAACTGAATTACAACCAAATGTGGTACGTGCTGTGTCAGAAGTAAGGAAGCATGTGGTGGCGGGCTGTCGTGGGGAACCTTGTCTGCCATACTGCATTGGTTCAGAGCAGCTTAGAGTTGGCTTGAGGGTGCTGTTCCAAAAGAGCACACTTGTTACCCCTTTCACTTGAGTGGGAATTTCTGAAAATAAAAAACAGTAAGAACAACAACAATACAGTAATTAAGACCATTTGTTCAGTATGCTCTGTGTACCAGTTACCATTCTAAGGGCTTTTCTTCATTTTCTCTATCAAATCTTGTCATCATCGTATAGGTGCAATTTTATGATTCCTATTTCCAGAGCAGTAAACTGAAGCTTGGAAACTAAGTAACTTACCAGAGACAGGAACCAGAACTCAAATTTCTGAAGCTCTGGGGCTGGGGCACCAGCAGGGGGTGAGCTCTTGAGCAGGTTTCTTCCTGTCCCTGCCTCAGTTCCCTCCCTAGCCCCACTACCAAATGGGGCACTCAGCCAGCCTCCTGAATCACAGAAAACACTTGGGGTCTGGCTAGGGAAACAGTAATGTCTTTTCTGCTTGTGTTGCTACTATCAGTTGTGAATTTTGTGGCCTTGACTTGTCATCTGCCAGCTGTGAAGTAGTAAGTGATATTGATCTTTGTCAGTCTTCTTGACCCATGCACTTGATTCCAGAAGGCCTCTTAAAATAGGGCTCTCTACCTTTCTTTGTCATAAGTGACCCAGGCAGCAGGGGTCCAAAGGTATCAAGTACAAGGGCTTCGTTTCCCAGGGGTCATGCATTGTCCTGGCTTTAGATCAGCATATACGTTCTACTTTAGATCCCCTGTCAGGCCTTATTGACAATTGCAGTGCTCTGATCTTTTAATAGATGCAGTTCAGCCCAAGACCTTAATGCAGTTCTCCTTCACTCCTGATGAGTTAAGAGGAGTGCTTCCTTGTCTCAGTGGTAGGGACGAGGAACCGAGTGTGAGGCAACCACAAAATATGGTTCCAGAGGGCCAGGAAGTTTTCCTGATGTGTTTTAATGCAGAGATGCCTAGAAAGGAGCTACTCCCTCACCTGCCAATCCTTTCAAGAGGCATTGCACCCAACCCTGGGCGGAAGTACTATGCTGAGAACCATCGAGTCCTGCTTAGGCCCAGGTGGTGGCTGGTGTCTTGCAGGTACCTTGGTGTTAAAGAGAGCCTTGGATCAGAGGATTTTGGTTTTAGGGCTAGGGATAGAGGTGAAGAAATACGCTCATAGTATTTATCAGCCAATAAAATGTTTAAAATTACTAGTGCCCACTTCATGACCTCGTTCCTCCAGTCCCTCCCATTCCAGAAGGACAACACAGGCCCAACTGCCCTGTCTATGCACATTTCCTCTTGGGCCGGGCCCAGTGCAAGTATACCTTCCTCTCACCCTGAAGTCTACAAGTTAGAACAGCTTGTTTCAGACCCTTAGTATTGTCCGACCCTTCTAATCAGATTCCGGAACTTTGGCTTTGACCTTGAGTTATAGTTCCAACTACAGAGCATTACTTAGAAGAGAATGCAGCCACCATGACTCAGCTGGCTCACTCCAAGTGGTGGGGGTGGGGTAAGGGTGCCGACCCAGTAAATTCTCATTCACTCATGAAAAGGATCTTCTCTTGTGACCATTTCTTAACATCTTTGAATGAGCCCAGTGTGGTTTTTAGCTTTTTTTCCCCCTCTTTGCTTATAATTTCCCAGTATCAGATGTAGATGTTTACCTCCCTGTGCATTACTGCAATATGAAACCACTCTGTCGTCTGAAAGCAAATAAACTGGCTTTAATGGATGTGCTCTCTGCTAGCAGCTAAAGAGTTAAAAGTTTTAGCAGGCAGACTGGCCAGCAGGAGTTAGTGGTGTGGAGTAAGAGGGACGCCAGGCTGTCTCTAAACTTTTTGGCCCTCCCCAAGTACAGAGATGAAGGAAGAGCCTCTATAAATCACTGGAGATTAGAGACCCTGTTCTTGCCGACTCCGCAGGGTTGCGCTGCTTAATGTCAAAGCCTCACGTATTACTTTAACAGCACTCCTTTTCTTTATTAAATCCACTTTGAAATAAAAAAAAAAAAGATGATCTTTCCAGTAAGGGGGAGAAGGCTAAAAGGATTTAGAAAGTATCTGCTATGTTACATTACAGAGACTAATAACTGTTTAGGGAGTAAGTAACATTTTTGCACCATCTTAAGCCGTAAAAATGAAAAGATGTGTAAAGGTCTATTTCTTAAAATCAATTTGTTTGAGCATTTATGTTGTCCCATGTCCTTGCCTTCAGGTTCTTCAGAGTATGGTGCAGAAACTGGGAACAGGAGGCTTGGGTACTGATGACCAAAAAGTTTAGGAACACAGTCTTAAGGAAATTTTTCAGAACATTTACCCTGTGTGTGTGTGTGCGCGCGTGCGCGCGCCCGCCAGGGAGGGAGTGTGGTGGTAGAAAGAGTTCTACTTTTATACTTAAAAGAAAAAATTTTTTTGAAACAACAAAGGTTGACTGTGTTCCATTCGAGGCTGAGACCAGGCTTATCTCCTTCATCTGACTTTAATGAAGACATATTTTAAGCAGCTGCACCCATGTCAAATGTCATATTTTGGCATAAAACTTCCACCTTCTGAGTGGGAGGTTTCTCAAAACTAAAAAGTTGGTAGTAATTATAAACTAATTGGGGAGCTTGAGGCAAAAGTTGGATTGTCACAAAACCCAAGTTAAAAACTAATTTGTATAGATGAGGTAAGAGGGGCCGTGAATCGATAATCATTAAAGCTGGTGACATGCGGATGGGGCTCATTATACCATCTTCTCTGCTATGTATTTAAAAATGTTTTCATAACAGAAAATAAATAAATCTATTTCAGTAAAATGCTTAGCACTTGATACACACACACACACACACGACTGTAAGCCAGAATGTTAAATCACCAGTTACAGTATTTTTATTTGTACTTTCAGAGAGCTCTTTAAGATAAAAGCTGCACAGAAAATTTAGGTACCCTAACGTGTGTACTACCCATTAGAGATTGAAGCTTCTTTGTGTTGGTTTTTGTTTTGTTTTTCATTTATACTCATATGGCCATTTCAAAAAGATAGGGTTCCTTCATTAAAAGCCCAACAAAAAAACGTTCCAAATCTCAGGAGCAAATGGGAGCAAGGGACTTTTATAATTTACCTGTTTTGCAAGCACCTATGAGCCAAGTTCATTTTGTTTTCAGGATTTCACTTATGTATCCAGCAAACATTTCCTGAACAAGTACTACCTTGCAGGCACATTGCTAGCTGCCAGTGATAAAAAGCTAGGTAACCTGGACTCCCACTCTTGGAAAGCTTTATATTGGAAATATAAAAATACAGATTAAATATCGACTAGGCATGAAACCTGAGAGGCAGAAGCCACTTTAAAATCCTACCGTACTTTTTTTAAAGATTTTTTTTTATCTTACTTATTTGACAGAGAGAGACAGTGAGAGAGTCGACACAAGCAGGGGTAGTGAGAAAGAGAGAAGCAGGCCTCCTGCCAAACAGGGAGCCTGATGCAGGGCTCGATCCTAGGACCCTGGGATCATGGCCTGACCCAAAGGCAGATGCTTAACAGACTAAGCCACCCAGGCGCCCAGTGCTGCCATACTTGATGTGGGAAAGGGAATCGTGCTTGCTTGCTGTAGCTCCCAGGTTGTGGCCAGCAGATGGGCTGAGATTTGGGATGAGCAAGGAAGCATCTTTCAGGCGATTCCTGGAGGATCGTGGTGCTCTTTCCATCTGCATGTTGCCGTTTGGAAGAGGTTCACACCTTTAAAGTATGGTTCCTATTTGCCAGGGGGAAAAATAGCTTGTTTTGCAGGGCTTCCCATCCAAAAGCTGACAAGTCACAGCTCTTGGTTCTGACAAACAGCTGGAAGGTGTTGCGTCTGCAGGCTCCTGACACAATGAATTGCAGTTCTTCATTTATGAAGTTGGTGCTTCGTGTACGCTCTCATGGATTTAGGACCGCCACCTGGTTACAAAGTAGCAGCTCTTAAAATAGCCGAAAATGGCTGTGGAGTTCAGGTTTGGTCGAAATGGGCTTGGTGGGGTTTGCGTGTGCGTGTGTGTGCGTGTGCTCTTGCACATGTGTGCGTGCTTGTGCTGCTGTAAGTCCGCACTGGAATCATTTACACAGGGGTCCATTGTGACCAGAAAAGAAAAGGCATGTAGGGTGAGGTGGAAGAGGGGGGGAGAATTGCATCTAGTGATCCTGGAACAGTTGCTCAGACCAGCATTTAGTGTTTTATTAGGAGAGAACAACTCTATAAAAGGAACAAGAGGTTCAATCATTACAGAGTGGGGCGACAGGAGGCAGCTGCCAGCATGACTTTGAAAACCCTTTCAGATCCTAAAAAAGTTGCCACATGTAACGTGCTGCAGCTGCTGGGATCATTTAGGAGAAATGCAGAACTTGGCACCCACTCACCTCTAGGGTATAGGATTCTAGGATCACCCCAATGTTTTCTTTAGATGAGTTCCAACCCCCTCACCACACCCCCACTTTCCTTCTTTGTCACTGAAACTTCTCACAGCAGTTCTTAGATTTCTTGCCTTTTCAGGTACATTTCCAGAGAATTAAGAGAAAAGGACAGTACCCTAGTTTAAATGAAAACAAAGTGGGGTGGGGGCAGTCCTGCATGCTTGGGAATTGGGTAGGTGAGACCGGACTGGGAGAATACAGAGGACCCCCTAATTGTGCCCCTAGTATTTGTACTTGACGAACGAGTTACCATAACCTTGCAAACTATCACTTACATGATGTCATGTAAGTAACAAAATATGTAGATTTCATTTTCTTTTTTTAAATCTGCCCAGAGATGTCTGTTTTTCATCAGTATGTACAGAATATTTGCAAAGTTGAACCCTTGGTGATTAAACATCTCCAATTAAATCATACAAACTTAAGCAATGACCAGTGATCATATATGCCAGGGGGAAAAAAATCTTTTATGGGGAGTTATTTTTGACAAATGTATTATTTGGTATATGTATAAGATTTTTGATTAAGATTTCTCAAAGTATAAATACCAATTACTGCTAAAATTTGGCAACCAGTAGGGCTTTCTCTGAACTGATGTTCTGTGAGCAAGCTCAGAGACCACTAACAAAAAGTATTAACTGGTGTAATCTTATGAGAGAAGGGGCTCCAACCTCACTGGGAAACAAAGGGATATAAAATTAAGGGGTGATGGGGCGTGGAGGTGGTCAGAGTATCACATTTGGAAGGGAAATGAAAAACTCTTTGGCTGAGAATCTCACTTCTCTCCTATCCAAGGGATTCTGGTCACTTCTCTTTTCTTTCTCGCCTTCCCTGCCCCAATTTCTTTTTTTTTTTTTTTAATATTTTATTTATTTAACAGAGAGAGAGATCACGAGTAGGCAGAAAGGCAGAGAGAGAGGAGGAAGCAGGCTCCCTGCTGAGCAGTGAGCCCAATGCGGGCCTTGATCCCTGGACCCTGAGATCATGACCTGAGCCAAAGGCAGAGGCTTAACCCACTAAGCCACCCAGGCTCCCTCTCTGCCCCAATGTCAAACTCTTACTGGGGGAAATACTGATCTGTCAGATACATTGATATGGAAGAGGGAAAAAACACCTCATTCTTAAGATGAGAAAAGTAGGGCCCAAGGAACCCCTAGAGAAGAAAACAGAATGAGGTCTTCTTGTTCTGTCACAACCTGAATCAAGCACTTCTGGGCCATCCCGGTGTCAACAGTGGTCAAGCAGGAAAGAGAAATGACCATGTCGCCAGTGAGACAGTATGAAGAACTATGGTCATGAGCTTCAATTCCATGGTGTGCAGCAGGATGCAAGAGATCTACTGGACGTAGCAACTCTTTTTGCTACAGAGTAGGATGTTGTGTCTGCGGTCAAAGTAGTTAAGTTGGAGACTAGAGTATTTCATTCTTGTATCTGCCAGTCACTACAAGAAGTTGTTATTAAAAGAAAGAAAAGTATACAAGAGATGCCTAGCTACTGAGGAGTCACTCATCCTGTTTAAAAAGAGAACTGAAGTGTAATATTAATTTTTTTTTTCTGGGCCCGCAGGTAAGCTATCTTGTCCTCACACTTGCAGTCCCTTTACCTCTCCAATTGAGACACATGGAACTTCTCACCAGTCTGGGAGGAATCACCCATCCTGAGTATCTTTAAACGTCTGACTAAGCCATCCAAGGGGCAAACAGAGTTATGCTACCCACAGCATGGTATTTGGAATTCCTTTTGTTATTAAAAAATTCCACGCTGGTAGTATGAGTTCAGAAAGCCTGAGGAGGGATAAGAAATAGAGGGCTTTTGTCTAGTGCTGTTTTAACGCTCTGGCTCAGGTGTTGGTGGGCAAACTGGCTTCATAAGGCCTTGCTTGAGTCATTAACACAGTTAAATTTCAGACCAAGGCTGGCTGGCAGCAAGGCCTGGTCCCATTGGCTACTCTTCTTCTCCACCTCTCCTGTCCCTGTGTGGGTCAGAATTCTCAGGACAGTGTTGTTACTTCCCCCCGTCAGCCAGAGCCATTCCTTTGTGCCAGGCTCTGGCCAGTGCCCTGCCTCTAACCCCCTGCAGCTGGGCTTGGGGATCAAATCAGGTTTTTTCAAACTGCATAAGACAGTTTCTCTTGAGATTTCTGGTCTACCTCTTACCCTGAAGGTCTTTGTCCTGAAGACAGTTCTCTCTGCTTCTGTGGGTGCTTTCAATGTGGTCGGTCAGTTAAGCACTTAGCCACCTTAGTAATTCAGAAAACATAGACTGCCTCCAAACACATGACCGAAACCTTTGATGACATCACTGCTCAAGATTGTGGCTGACAGGAAGGTCTTGGTGTCACTCTACAGAGGAGACAAGCTGAGAAGCCCAGCTTCTAAATAGCCCCTGCTGGGTGATGAAGTCTTGATTGGGGAATGTGCTCCCCCCTGAGACTTATCTCTAAGCCTTTGGAGGGCACACTCCCTAATAAGCTGCCTGAGATGGGCAGTCCAGACAAGGAGCTCCCTTTAAGTGAGTCACAACATCTGGAATGATCATGCTGGATTACTAGGCAGCCCCGCCAGCAGCCCCTTTCTTCCTTCCTAAAACTCAGTTCTCAAGTGAAGAGGTTTATAAGGAGCAGGTGATGGCGGCAAGGAGGTGTTAGTGACGGGGACTTCTGTGAGAACAGTCTGGCTCCCGGGGGTGGAGCGGGGAGGGGGGACGACAGGGGAGAGAACCTCTGTCTCTGAGACTAACAATACCCAGCATTATTCCCAAGGCAAAGGACAGACTGAGAGAGTCTTTGCCGAAGAGTAGCTGTCTCTGTGTCTCTGAGGTGGTGCCTTATCTGTGACATTGCTGCCACCAAGAGCCAATGCAGTGGCTTCAAAGTGAAGGTTCTTAGGTCTAGTTCTCTACGTGGTCATGGTAGAACCTATCTCTGATACCAGTCAGTTCAAGACTCATCTTACCGATATGCCTGTGGCTGCCATTTGAAATTCCCGAAGATCCTGTCACCGTTTTCTACATAACAGTTGCTGAGACAGCTCCTGCACTGGCCCAATAAGGACATTCTATGAAGAGTGTCTCTCAAAGCAGGAAAAAATATCCAGTGGAAAAAGGACAGTCTCTTCAATAAATGATGCTGGGAAAATTGGGCAGCTACATATAGAAGAATGAAACTAGACCATTCGCTATGAAGAGTGTCTCTTTCTTCCAAAAATGAGTTTTGTTCTGCTGGTGATAGTAAAATATTCCCCCAGTTTTTTCCCTAGGGACACGGAATCTGAATGTGTACTGTCACCATATGAAGCAGGGTTCCAGGCTTCAGGGCTTCTATAGAAAGACTGGCCTTTAGGATTCCATCTTACTTTTGAAAAGGCAGTTCTGACAAAGGTAAAACTGTGGTTCTTCTGTCCATGCCACAGTGTTGATGCCAACTTCTACCCAAAGTCTCTTTCTCAGCCTACATTCTTTCCTTTCCCTTTATGGTTATTGCCATGCTTTTGTAGGAAAGAGATGTGTTTTCAAAACGTGTTTGTACCATTTTGTTTGATTTACTCCTTTATTTTAAAAAAATGTATTGAGCACCTACCATGTGCTGGGCGAAGCTTCTTGGAGAAATGATGACTTGAACCAAGTCTTGAAGAATAAGTTGGAGTTAGCCAGGCAGCAGTGAAGAGAGAACAACATGGACAAAGTCCACAGATAAGAGGGGTTGGAACACCAGTAGAGCTTCATTTCGTTTGAGAAGGCCAGGGTATAGGTCACAGATAGGAGATGATGGAGGGGGAGAAAGAAAAGGTTGGTCATGAGTTTAGACATCATGGTAGGAGTCTGAAGACTTTAGGGAGCTCTTGTGGACTTTTAAGCAAGACGATATGATCAGATATGTGCTACAGAAAAACCACTTTGGCTACAATTTAGAAAATGGACTGAAGTGGGGGTGAGGCTGGCTCCAGGAAAACCATCAGGTACCAACTGGGAGGCGGTGTGCAAAGTGTGAGAGACAGTTTGGGGACTCTAGAGGGCTAAGGGCATATTGTTCCCAGGATGTAATAAATAAAGAGGGAGGAGTCCGGGATGATACTCATTGTCTGGCAAACTGAGTAGAAGGCAGTACCATTCATACGGAAAGAGGATGGAAATAGAGGAGAGAGGATATGTTTACATCATAACCTATTGAATTCAAAGAGCCCAAGGAACAACCACGAGACATCGTGGCCAAAGTCATATTCCTTGATTTTCTCTTTCTTGCCTTAGACTGTTTCACTGTCCTTGATGATTTGTTTGTGCATGTAAATGGGGTGAGGGAGGGGAGAGAAGAGGCATGTGGAAACTCTCAACATCCAAGAGAGGTTAGCATAAACCCTTCTGTTGAGATTATTTCCAAAATTTGACCAGATGTTTAAGCAAATTAACAAATGATTAAAGCAGCAGTCGGCAAAGACCTAGCCTGCTGTAGGGATAGGCAAAGAGTAAGCCTACAGAGAAAGCCAACCCCAGGTGTTCTTACTAGAAAGGTCACCGTGATGTGGGTCCCCAGTGGTTGATGGACAGAGATAAAACAAGGCAAGCCGGGTGTGATGGAGAGGGTGCAGTAAGGGAGTCTAGAACAAGTGCAGATGTTTGTGTTCATTTGGAGAGTAATTTCTGCCCAACGGCTAAGCTTCCAAGAATGTTTTATTCTACCCATTATTAGTAACACATTCCCCTTTGCTCTACAGTCAACTGTTTCATCCCTTAAGACTTTCTAAGTAGTCCAGACAGAATAGTATCAAAGAAGGACCATTGATTAGCATTTTGTCATAGTATGCATGCTGAACCAGCAGTCTGGAGTTTAGCTTTATTAGTAGCTCACTGTGGAGTCTTGAGAAAGTTCAGTAACACACCCTAGCAGGTTTCTAGGGTCACTTCTAATATGGTCGTTCTATATCTGTATCCATTTCTGGACTAAACAAGCCTCAGGCTTGTTTAGAGTGGTTGATTCTTCTCACTCACCAAAGGCACAGGCCTGGATATCAGCAAAATACTTCAGTAAATTGTGCCTCCCAGTATATTTTATGCCTGGTGTGTAGCAGGGTTGGAAAATTGCCATAGAGACACTCACTGCAGCCCTTAACCCATCAGGGGTCATTTAAAATGTCAGGTTTAAAAATCAACTATCTGTCCTGCCCCCACGCCCCCACACACACCACCACCATAGTCAGCTCCCTAGCTAGCCTCATTTTGCGACTTTATTCCTTGTTGAGCTTCAAATAAAAATAAAATAGAATGAAAAGGATGGTGAGCTCTAATATGTGGAAACTCTCCCACATGTCCTGATCTTTCTGGCCATGCTAACACTGGCTCTCCTGGCATCATCGTTCTCCATGCGAGTTGGTGCTCTAGCTCAAATTCTCTACCCCGAGAATAATGATGGAAAAGAGCATTGACAGCTAAGCCACTGCCTTTCCAAACTGCTTCCCAAAGGGAGTGAGATCCAGGTCCCCAGCAGTAATGTCCCCCACAACCTCTGTGGTGGCACTCACACCTCTTCAGTCTCTGTTTCAAGCTGTCCCATCTTCTCTCTGGCCGTCCCTCCTACTCCTTCTCCGGGAAAAGAGTTCAGTGCCTTCATATGTGGGCTACCTTCCAGCTGAAGGTAGTCGTGCATCATAATCGAACACTTGCATTGTAAAAGATGAGGATTCTGATTAAACTTGGGATACGTATTTGAACTAACTCATTAATTCATGACAAATTCGTGGCCGTATTTCATAGCATTCTTCAGAGGGCTTGGGGTTCTTCCCCAAAAGAATCTTGTTAATGTTTATGCCATTTATGTGTGTGTGTGTGTTTGGGGGGGGGGTTGACATGTATCCAAATGTTTATTTCACACACAGATCTCAGAGAGCCAGAGAAGTTTAATAACTTGCCTGTGGTCACACAGCGAGTGAGTAATCAGCAAGCATTGGTAACAGTGCTGGTGGTAATGATACTGAAATGTTTGGGCTCTGACGGAAGAGTTCAGCAAGAGGATATTGTTCCTAGGATAGGGAGTGCAGCTTAGCCTTTGGGCCCCATTGCTATCCCAGGAGAACTGTATTTTCTACTCTCCTGAATTCTATTATGACAGGTTTTTTTTTAAATGATCTAAAATTTATGTGTACGTATGTACATGAAAATATGTGGCCACTCACAGATACATATATAGAAGATGAAAGAGAAAAATGGACAACTTATAATTACAGATATTTTTGTTCATCTGGTATCCAGATGATCTCCCTTGATTCTGACAGTTTTGACAAATCAGTTTATTAAAATTGTAAATGTAACCCAGAGCTGTTTTAGTACAGGGCAAAGCAGAAGGTGCTTTCACATTATATTTTGCGGGTACATTATTAGAAGTAAATATGGCTTCTCCTTAAAAGACAAAACAGCCTGCCCTCCATGAGAAAGATGTGACTTGTCATATATATTCCCTGTTGGTTTCACTGTTCCGAGACCCTAAGGGTATTCTCAGAGAGTTTTGACCTTGATGAGACACAGGGAAGCCTGGTCCCCATGTCCTCTCCTCTCCTTCACCTCCCTCATCTTTCAACTCAGGTTTCTAAGTAGAAAATTCCAAAGAGAAAAACTTGTTCCCTTATATCCCGGAAAGCATCATTCAGGTAACATTTGTGGAAGGGCATTATCAGGAAGGCAAGTTGCATTTTGGGGTATATAAACACCTTGTACTGAAGTAATAGATTGGCACTGTAAATGCTTCAGAGGAATATGTGGCAGCAAGAAGTAGTGGCAGGGAAGGCAGGATGGGAATCCTAGGTGCCATGGTAAACAGAGAGAAGAAATATACAAAAAGTGAAACTCTATGCAGTAGCTGAAAATAGGGAAAAGAATGCCATGTTTCTATCAATTGCCCTAGGAAGTTCAGGGTTTTTATTTCCTGTCTGATTAGCTTCTATTGACAGTGTTGTCCACCACTCTGATTTTCTTTCTCCATCTTTCGTCTTCCCCGTCACTTCAAGTCTCTACCAGGAGTAACTTGTAAATAAGCATTGTAGCTATGACAGGGCATCTTAATCATTATGCCACGGACTGTGGGTGATTCAGTAAAGTCTATGGAACCCTTCTCAGAATATTTTTCAGGGTACCTGGGTGGCTCAGTGGGCTAAAGCCTCTGCCTTTGGCTCGGGTCATGATCTCTGGGTCCTGAGATCGAGGCCTGCATCAGGCTCTCTGCTCAGCAGGGAGCCTGCTTCCTCCTCTCTCTATGCCTGCCTCTCTGCCTACTTGTGATTTCTCTCTCTGTCAAATAAATAAATAAAATCTTTTAAAAAAAGAATGTTTTTCAGTACATAAAATAAAATGCATAAGAATATTAGTACTAAAATATTTTATATGCTCACACATTTATGATATAGTAATACATATTTATTTTTAACAACCAGAACTAATTATTACTATAATTTTAAAGTCATAATGTGTGCACACCAGGGTCAGCAAACTATAGCCCACAGACCATTTTTGTAAATAAAGTTTTATTGGAACACAAGCAGGCATGCTGATTTACATATCGTCTCTGCTGCCTTTCAAGCTGAACAACAGCAGAGTTGAATAGTTGGACTGAGATCATATGGCTTTCAAAGTCTAAAATATTTGCCATTTGGCTCCTTACAGAAAAAGTTTCCCAATCCTTGGTGTAAATTGTAACCATAGTAGTAAGCAATTAAAAAAAAAAAGTGGATTTCTGTGGGTGACCGTCAACAGGTACTTCGAGCCACTGTTTAATGTTGCTGATTTTCATAATTGGTGGAAGTGCTAAAGTTCAGTTGGAGGTTAGCAAAAATGTAGATGAATTTTTTTTTCAGCCAAATCCATGGACCACCTGAATTCTGTCCACAGATCCCTTCAAGACCAGTGGACCCCAGGCCAGAAACCTCTGAATGGGATTACAGTTTAAAGGAACTTCCAACAGAAAGAAGGAATTCTTTGCATTGTGAAAAATCTGCTCCCTCTCCACTCCTCTTACAAATTTATATATTGCAATTTTACATTTTCATATAGGGATTTTTAGGTAGTAAATGAAAAAGAAGTCAGATCAGCCCTATGATGAGGGATGCCTTTCTGGGGAAAAGCTAGTTCTGTCAGCTAATGCTAAGAAAAATTGGAGATTCTCTACACATACAGTCACTCATTACCACTGCCCCACCAGGAGAAAGAGCCAGAATTTCCCATTCTCCTCCAAGGCATCTCCTGTCCTCTGTGGTATATAACTTGTCTTTTTCTTATCTTGTCTCTCAATGTCACATCAAGACACACCACGGGATTTGGCTTTATCATTTATGTGGCTATGATGTCTTATTCTCCAGGGAGAGCCTCAAGTATTCAGTAATAACTCATGTCCACTTAATGTGAAAATTGGTACTGTCTAATAGAATCTTCGACATGCTAACCACACCATTCCAATAATGAAATGCAAATTTTTCTGCCTTGTGTGTCCGTGTGTGGGTGTGTGTAGTACGGTCATTTTTCGACTCTTAAGGAATGAAATATCCTCTTTATTTTTAATTGAGAACTGGAAATAAAAATGAAGTGTTTTCTTACACTAATTTTAAATAGTCTCTTTACCAGGAGTCCTAAGATATCATAATGAATCCTCACAACAAACTCAGAAGGTTCATGTCACTATTCCCATTTTACTGCTAAGAAAACTAAGATATACAGAGTTTAGGTCACACTGATAAGTGAGGGGATTCCAGAATTCATTTATCTTTTTTCCAGTTTTGAAAGAAAAGACAAATTTACTTTATATGTCCCTTCATTTATAGGATTAGCTGTGGCCCCTGGGCATTTTTTTTCTTTCTTTCTTTCCTTCTTTTTTTTTTTTTTTTTTTATCTTAGAGAAAGGAAGACAATGAAATGGAGTGATTCTGACTATAAACTCAGGGGATTTCGTATTTGGATCATTTCCCAAATATCTCATCTGTGCCATAAGGGCTTTGGGCAAGAAGACCCCGCTGTAAGGCCCCTTCCAGTCCAACAGAAGTTCTAACATATTCAAAGCAAAGGACAGCTGAAAAAGCTCCCAATGTGCCTTCCAGGCTGGCCATTAAGGCAAAGACCTGCCCAGCAGTGGGACCTCTGAGAGGGGGCAGCAGGCACTGCAGCCATTGGCCTGTGTGCTGAACAGCAATGCTGATACAGCAAAGCCGGGGAGATTATTGATTTTTCAAATAATATTTGAATGTCATCTGATGGAAACAAAATGGAGAGGATTTATGGGGAACTTGAGCTGCATACCATTTTAGGAGACCCTGTCTATGGGCATCTTCTGAGCTGCCAAAAAAGAGAGAGAGAGAGAGAGAGAGAGAAAGAGAGAGAGAAATAGTCTGTCATCTATGAGACTAGGGAAAGAATGTAAACAAGTGCCTATGTGTGGGGACAGAGCAGCAGCCTGGAACTTCTGAACTGCCAGAGAAATATCCACTGGGTGAGAAGGAACACATGGGCTCATGGAGCAGTTAGTGCTATAGGTATAATGGAGTTTGAATCCTGCTCTAGATTCAGCCACAAATTGGCTTGACTTCCAGGATGGCAATTTGAACTGACAGCCTTACCACCTGTTGTGAATTGGACTTTGGTGCTCTCTCCTCCTGCTGTCATTTCTCATTTCTGTCCTTGACCTCTTTCTAGGGGAGTTACCAGGCCTCGAGAAGGAGGCCTGGGTGTGGGTCAGTGCTCACCCTCTCATCCACCCTGTCTCCAGCTTGAGGTACCATCAGTGTTTCCACATCCTCTTTGGGTCCCCCTGTATCAAGCCCTTGGCACACCATGCTTTAGTTTTCTTTTTTTTATTTAAGATTTTTATTTATTTGACAGAGAGAGAGAGAGAGAGAGAGAGAGAGATCACAAGTAGGCAGAGAGGCAGGCAGAGAGAGAAAGAGGAGGAAGCAGGCTCCCTGCTGAGCAGAGAGCCCAATGCTGGCCTCATCCCAGGACTCTGAGATCATGACCTGAGTCAAAGGCAGAGGCTTTAACCCACTGAGCCACCCAGGCGCCCTAGTTTTCTGATTATACTTCTTATTCTTTCTTTCTCTTTCTTTCTTTCTTTTTTTTCTTTCTTTCCTTTCTTTTTCTTTCTTTCTCTTTCTCCTTTCTCTCCCTCCTTTTTTCTTTTTCTCTCTCTTTTTATTCTCTTTCTTTCTTTCTTTCTTTCTTTCTTTCTTTCAGATGTATTTATTTATTTGAAAGAGGAGGCACGCATGGGATGGAGAGGCAGAGGGAGAGAGTCTCAAGCAGACTCCCCACTGAGGGCAAATCCTGATACAGGGCTCGATCCCACAACCCTAAGGTTATGATCCAAGCTGAAACCAAGAGTCAGACACTCAACCAACTGAGCCACCGAGACACCCACTTTTTCTTTTTCTTTTTCTTTTTTTAATTTAAGTAATCTTTATACTTAACAAGGGGCTTGAACTCACGACCCCAGAGATCGAACCACACACTCTTCTGATTGAACCAGTCCAGCACCCCTGATTAACTTTTCTGATTCCCCTCTAGCTTGTAAGCCCCTTGGACAGCAGAGGCTGAAAAGTTGTCTCTGTGACCCCAGCACCAAGTTCTGTGCCTGGCACTTAGTAGGTGCTCTTAATATTTGTTGAATGGCTGGCTAAAGAGTAGATCTCATTTCCCTAGCCTGATCCACCCTAACCTTGCTCTACTTCCAACAGCGCCATTTGTCCCTATTCCTGGTGTGACTTTGTAGCACCCCCATTGACCCCGTCAGGAAAACTGGAAAATGGAGGTGGGGGAATCCTCACTATTGCCTCCTTCTCCTTCACTTCACACAAAGAAACCATCAGCTCCTGCTGATTTCTTCTCCAAATAGTTCTCAGATTTGTCCCTTTTCCTTTTCATTCACATTACCACTACCTAATCCACTGCATGATTATTGGAATTATCTAGACTTCCTGTCTTCACTTTGGCATCCACTTCTCCGTCCTGTGACATGGCTGTTCTGACTTTGTCATGACTTTCTCCACAGCCTTTCTGAGGCTCCCCGTTGGCCCACAACAAAAAGCCCAAGTTTTTAGCCTACTCTACAAAGTCTTTCCTTGGTCTGGCTTCTGCCTGCCCCTAGATCCACAGCTCTGACCACTTCCTGCCTCGAATTTTATGTTTCAGCATCACAGACTTTTTGTAGTTCTCTGTATAGTTACACTATTTGATGCCCAGAATGCCCCCTCTCACTTTTGCTTTTTCCATTCTCAGTCCTACTGTGAGACGCAGCACATACATCACCCCTCTAGGGAGCCTCCTTGGAAGGGAGCAAAGGAGGGAAGGAAGGGAAGGAAGGAGGGGAGGAAGGAAAGAGGGTAGATATATAATATCTCCTCTGGGCTTTTTCATAGAACCCCATGTGCACCTCAGTGTACCTAACCCTGGTAGACACTTCCATAGGGCACTGAACTTCCAGCACATCTCTTTCAGTTGCCTAATACCCTCATGTTCTCTCCATTTCCCCTCACAATCCTTTCTTAAAGCTTTTATTCCTATTAGGATGGAAGTAACAGGCATGCATGACCTTTCTTAAGAGGCTTGTCATTTTTATAGGGCCTCGCTCCTCTAATGATGGCATACTAGCCTTAGTGGATGAGGAAGCATCTCAGGGTTGCCAGATGACCCACTGGTGAATGCAGAATCAAGTGAACTCTGACTCAGCTGCTCAGCTGAGGGGACAGTCCCTCCCAGATGTAGGGCGAGGAGTGGAGAAAGCTGAGCACTGGCCCCCGCTGCCCAGAGGGGTGGTGAACGGAAGGCAATGCTGAGCGCAGCCAGGGGCAAAGCCTGCCTTACTAGCAGGGCAAGGGCTTTGAGAGATTGGCAGACCTCGATTCAGACCTATCATTTCCCTCTTTACTGTATAAACTTGAGCAACTTCCTTAAACTCCTTCCTCCTCTGGTAAGCATGCATATAACACCTTCCACACCAGATTAAATGAGGTCATAAATGTTCTGTGTTTAGAAGAGTCGCTGGCACATAGTAGGCGGTTTGTTGTTACTGTCCTTGTCTTGGTTCCGCCAGAAAGACATTGTTGAGCCATGAAGACAAGGTATTCCCAAAGGGCTGTGTGTGTCCCTCTCATTTCACTGAATTTGGCCTTGAGGATTATCCCCCAAATCCATCTCAATGCCCTAATCCAGAGCACTGGGCAGCTTCGGATTTAGGAGGCCTCCGGCATCCTAGTGTGCACTTCCAGGTTTTAAACAATTAATGAGGACAGGCTAAAGCCCCCAGTTCTGTATGTGGGAAAGCAGAATAGTATCAAAAATGTGGTGTCTGTGAGTCCTGGTGCTGGTTTTTTGTTGTTGTTTTTTGTTTTTTGTTTTTGGCCACTGAATGAGTGATGTCACCCTTAGACTCTGCCCCTGGGTTGTAAAGATCCCATGAGATTTACGTGTAGATGAAACTTTCTGTTGTTGGATGCTTTTTATTTCCTTGTAGACACTTTGCTTACAATGAGAGTACTCTGATGCTATAATACTGGTTTGGTTATAACTATTTAGTCGTCTGACTTCAGCCTTAAATAGAGCTATTAGAGATGAGCAGGGTTTTGTTTCATTTTTATTTAAAAGCAAAACCCGGGGCGCCTGGGTGGCTCAGTTGGTTAAGCGACTGCCTTTGGCTCAGGTCATGATCCCGGAGACCCAGGATAGAGTACCACATCCGGCTCCCTGCTTGGCAGGAAGTCTGCTTCTCCCTCTCTCACTCCCCCTGCTTGTGTTCCCTCTCTGGCTGTGTTTCTCTCTGTCAAATAAATACAATCTTTAAAAAAAAAAAAAAAAAAAGCAAAACCCACCAGATAATCAGTATCACTAGATACTAATTTTCAAAGATACTCAAGAAGTTCTTTTCTTTCAAACACTTCTTTGACTATAAGCCTATAGATCTTCATTGTTAATCATCCCTTAATAGAACTTTGGATTTTTCCCCAAGCTTAAGTAGGATGGTTGTTTCTAACTCTGTTACTCCTGGCATCAGGTCTGTCTAGGAACAGCTCTGGTTCTTGGGGCCAGTTTGGCATCAGAACCTCCAGGCCCATTTCCCCCCAGATTCTGTGATTCTCTCCCAGGTGTGACAAGATTTGTCAGAGAATCATCCCTGCTGAGTCCTTATGGTTTTCTTTTACTTCTCTGCCCTTAAGCCACAGAATTAGAAGAGGAAGGATGAAGCTGAGGGCCTCGCACAATGTTGGGCTTGGATCGCACTTGCCAAATACCGATTGCCGTCCCCACGGTCATGAAGAATACACTGCTGTCTTGCTCGGCAGCATCCTTCCTCTGGTACTGTTCCTGGACGGAAAATGCGCTGTCAGTTTTTCATTTGCTCTTTGGGGCACAAAAAATACTACCTGTAACTTGTCCCATTTCCCCCACACACACACCCTCCCCCACGCTGCTTTCACTACTACAGTTTTATTCAAGTTCGTTGAGAGTGATCTCAGACACATCTAACGCATCCTTTCTTTCTACCATTGCATTTCCCACAGCTGCAAGTATGACTCATGTAGAATTAACCTTCTTTAGCCTCTAGCCAACATGTAAACAGCCCCTTTTATTTTTTTTTCAGTTTTTAAAATAATTTTTAAAAATATTTTATTTCTGTATATATTTGTTAGGGAGAGTGAGCATGAGCAAGGGGAGCAGCAGGCGGAGGGAGAACAGAGAGTGTGATGTGGGATTCCATCCCAGGAGCCTGGGATCACGACCTGAGCTGAAGGTTAATCGACTTAGCTTAATCAACGGAGCCACTCAGGTGTCCTTTTTTTTTCAGTTTTATTGAGGTATAATCTATGTATAGGATTGTATAAGTTTAAGGTATACAACATAATGTTTTAATCTGTGTATGCGTTGTGAAATGATCACCATAGTAAGATCAGTTAACATCCATCACTTCACATAGTTGCTTTTTTATTTCCTTATGTTGAGAACTTTTGAGTTCTACTCTCTTAGCAACTTACAAACATACAATATTGTTAACTCTAGTCATCGTTTTATACTTTACTATACTAACCAACCCTTTTAAACTTCATCTTCCGTGTTTAGCGTCAACCTGTGTAAAATGGGAGTAATCCCAGTCTTCCCCAGTGAGACATTGTCCCCGAAAATTAATATTCAGAAACAAAAGGAACAATATGAACCAAAAAACTACAGAAAAGCCTCTAATTTCATGTTCCAAGGGCCCTCCATTGAATTACCTCATCCCATGTAAACAGTATTCTAAAAGGAGTCATGTTCCAGACTAAGGAATTAATGGCTAATTTGTAGGGAAATAACCAAATAGAAAGTATTCAATTGCAACTTTTAACTAAGTTTTTGGAGCACCTTCTCCAGGCACTTGCATCTGAGCCGTGTAACGCGCATGGCAGAGCATCTGATACATAGTTATAAATGTTACCAACAGTTACACAAACAACTCCAATGTACCTTGATACTGCTGAGACTTAAATTTTCCAAACACTAATTAAATTGGGCAGATAAATACCTATTTCATCCAATTACCTCTGTTTTATCTATTTAAGAGCTGTGTGTGGGCCTCCTAAAAAGGGGCCTGGGAACTGGGGTCAGAAAGCCGACTGGCCAGGCGGTGGAGTTTACGCATCGCAGTGCTGTAAACAGCAGCCTGGGTACGATGGCCAAGCCCTGTGAGTGAGGCTGAGGCTGTGGGGACCCCGGTGTTGTTGTTTATGCCATTTGGCAAATATTTCTCCTTAAGCCTTCAGCTAGTTTATAGCATTTCATTTTACAGCCCATCATGATGATAGTAACCAACCCCAGAAAAACATCAACAAGCCGTTAGAAACCATAGTGTGGGAAGATGAATGTGACCCCGGAGACCTCCATTCCAGCCGCTCCGCCACCTCATCACACCCCCACCCCCCACCCCACCACCCCCTTTAATGTTTAGCGAATTTCTTTAGCCAAAGTGGTTGCTATGGTTCTTGGGTCAAAAGGAGGATATTTGGAGGGATTTTTCTAAACACACACATATAAATGTTGAGAAATAGGACTCTAAAAAGTAGGAGTCATACACAGACCCCAGCCCCTCTCAGTGAGTAAGACAAAAGGCAGCATGATCTATAAATATGGTAAAGTGCCTTCAAGTGAAGAGCATGGCGGGGGGGTTCATCTGTGACACCAAGCATGCCTTCTACTCCCGCTAAACACAGCCTTGAAAGACATTTTCCACTTTTGAACAAGGCAACAACAATTGCATTTTAAGTTGCATTGGTTAAGAACAGAAAACTCTAACTTGGCATGATTTCCCATACTGGCCTTTTAGAACGGGTTGGTCTGTAACACCATACTAAGTCTGTTTTCTATCAGTGATTCCTAGCCAGCTTATTAAACAGATTTATACAATGAAAGAATCTAATAACAGAAACATTCACCTCCTTTATTACTTGGCATTATTTATGGTTTGGGTTTTTTCAGCCAGTTTTTTATGCACCGGAATCTGGCAACATTGTACTTATAATAAAGTTTACGCACAGAAGTATAAGTAGGCCAGGGAAGTATTAGCTATACTGTGTCCCCCTCTCTCCGACTGTGTGGACTCCTCCAGCAGAGAGGCTGAGGACCTGTCCGTCCCATCCTCTGAGTGCTTTCAACATGCAATCCTGTTTCCTTTTGGAGTCCTTGGTTCTTGACCCAAACGAGGCTTCATTGCTCCTTCCCCCCCAGTGAAGAGCAAGCCTCCTTTCAGCCCTGGGTTCAGTGACAGGCAAGAAAGGAACCTTGGCCTGTGTGAGAATGTTTACAGGGGAATTAGATAGTTCTCTACTGCTTTGCAGATGTCTCAAAATTTTCAAGGTGAAAAAGAACCCCAGTCTCCTCTCCTTCCCCTCCATAATGAAGGACAATGGCAAGGTAATGTAAACTTGTGGAGGGAACTAGTGTGTGGCGATGAGGCTGTCTGAATACTAAACTCTAGAATATCACTCTCCAGGTTGCCCTTTTTTAGGAAAGGCAGCAGGGAGCCACTGAGAGGGCCAGACCTGGACCTGAAGTGTCAGATGGACCGTGGTCTGGCCAGTGTGGACATGATCCTTTCCTGCCTCAAAACTTACCCTTTGCTTCCCAGCTTCATTGAAGCATGGAAGCATTTTTTGATTTGCTTATTCTCCCTGAAAAAGCACAGTTCTCATCTCAGATGGATGCTGCTTCCTCTTCCCAAAGTGTGTCCTACCTCCATATGTGTAAGGCCCTCCCGAGGTGACCCTAGCTGATTTGGGATTCAGAGGATGCTGCTGTGGGAAAGTGGGGGCCTGTCTGTGGGTTAAGGAGGAAGGAGCCTCCCGCGAATTCTATACAACACTCCCACGTCAAATGTGAAGTCAAACAATATGTAAAAGGAAGCCATGAGTACTGGCAAATGAGAAGGTCAGTGGTCAAAGTTAGAGGTATATATGCTCAAAGCAGTTTTCTTTGTCAAAGCTACAGCATTTAGGCTGCCTCCCTGTGTTTCCTTAATAAGGAAGCCATATTCCAGCCATGTGTCGGGAATTAGTCATTGCTGTCCATGTGGTTAATAATAAGAAATATAAGAATTCAGAGGTTAATGAACCCGGTTCTGGTTCTTAATGATCAGGGGGAGTTGCCATAGGTTTGCCAGGTGCATGGATCAAAAGAAATCACATTTCTTTCTTCTCCCAGCTTCCAGATTTCCAGGCCTTCCTCCCTGTTGTGTGTATATTCATATGAGCTTCCCTGTCTGTGACCCACTTTCGAAGGGTCACTTGAGTAATCAGGAACGAAGCCATCTAAAGAACTCTCAGATCTCTCTCTCTCTCTCTAGCTGCATGCGAGTGATCCCTCAGAAACCAGTGTTTCCCCGTTAATCAAGCCAAGCTTATGAACCACGTATCAGAGGTGTGAGATGCATGACGAGAGGGAGGCCTCCACACCCAGTCCTCTGAGCGCTTCCAGGCTCATTCTGTATAAACAAATGGTTCAAGTGGCAAATACTGTGAGAGGGAAATGCCCCCCCCCAACCTAATTCTGTTGAGCTGCTGGAAGCAGGGTAGAAGGCCGAAGAAGGAAGGTTATGTTCGAAATGGCTTCTGAGGATCTTCCAGGACACCAGGAACAGTTCATCCCAGCATATTAGAACATGAACTCTGAAACAGTCCACACTGACTTCACTTCCCAGCTCTGCCTCTCAGTAGCTGTGTCACCATGGACAAGTTACTTAACCTCTCTGTGCTTCATTTCTTCATCCATAAAATAGTATAAACTATATTCTAGGACTGTTGTGAGGTTTCAGTGTGTTAATATGTGCAGAACGCTTAAAATATTGTCTGCTCACCATACCAAAAATACTACCTGACGGTAAATGCTATATAAATATTGGCTGTTATTATTATTTTCACATATTTTGTATGAATGTATATAAATACTATCTATCTTTTTTTGTAGCTATCTTTTTTCTTACTTGAGCTCACACTATACAGAGAGCCTAACTTGCTTTCCCTATCAGCACACAGAGATTTATCTTAAGACATTAACTTAAAATCAACATTTTTTGGAGAAATTTTATGACTGATCCCTTCAGAGATTGGAGATTCGTTGTGGTGGCACCACTTCAAGGTTGGATCTTGCTGTGGTTGATGAACTTACGTCCCTCAGAGTCTAAATTTAGGATCTCTGTTTAGGCTATTTAGTTTATGAGAATTTTAGATATTTGTTTTTTCAATCCATATCAGGATACATTATTCACTGTTTGGAGAAATCAGTGAATACTAATTTCTTGGCTACTTGAAGAATTTGTAGGGAAATTATTGCTCTTCAGTCCCCCTGATGTGCAGGGTAGAAGGGAACTTGGCACCCTTTGTTTAAGTCAAGCGTTAGGATAAATAGGTCACTTTCCATCTCTGCCTCATAAGACTTGTGCTTCTCCAGATTGGTGTAGTGTCTGTTAGAAACAAAGCAAGAGGATCTTTTGGATCTCTTACTCCTTGGATGTGGGCCCTGGGTCTTATGAAGAGGTGCTGGCCCTTCCTTGCAGGTGTTCTCCCTGATTCATGCTCTAGGAACAACAGATCTGGATGTAGGCCCAGCGTACTGTATCTTATAGTTCTTTGGTGTCTGTGGTGGTACCCACTGGGCAGGTGTGTCCAAGGAGATGGAAGGGAGCAGGGAGAAAGGTGATGTCAACCCAGATAGGCTAGCAATTCTGATAGATGCCGGTTCTTCCACAAAGCAGATACCCCGTGTAACTCACACCTGGTACTGAGAGGCTGGAGTGTTGGCACAACCCAAAATGACACTGATCTTGGCCATGCTGTTGGGGTAATTGGACTTTCAAGATGAACTCCCTGAACAGTCTCACCACTGTGGCTGCACAAACAGACTTTTCTTTAGCAGCAAACATCCATGTCTTCTTGCTCCAACTTTTTTTTCTTGAACAAACATATGTATTGTGGCCAAAGCAAGGAAAACCCCACTCATCATTTTGTTCTGAGTTGTTTCTGTCCTGGAACAATAGTGTAGTGTACCAGGGCCCCTTGAAAATCCAGTTTCCACGCCCAGGTCTAGTTTTGTGGATCTCCTTGGAAGACCCTAAGGCCAGAAAGCCATTGGTATTCCTGAGGGACTGCCTGCCACCCTCTGTGACATTGCCACAAGGTTAGCTGTGGCAGTGGCTTCAGGGTCCTGACTGGTCCACTGGTCAGCCTGGAAAATACCTGCAAATGAAAGAACTTGTCTTTTCTCCCAGGAGGTATCCTCTTCATTACTTAAATGGGCATAGCCAAGGGCTGGTCTTCTTCTTTGGCTGGTCTTCTGGTAGAAGTGTGTCTCCAAGCAAGGCCGACAAGGAAATAAGCACTCTCCAGGTGCCAAATACCAGGTCAGGCACTTTATATCTTTAATCTCGTTCCTCTCCTCAAAATCCTGTGAGGTTTTTAATCACTGACTCACTGTGTATTAATGGAGAAATATCTGTTGGACTTAGACTACATAATGAGGAACAAATCAGACCAGTCTTTGGACTCATGGAGGTTACCTCCGAGTAGAAGTGCATGCTGTTCCATCCTTGAAAGAGGAAACTGAGGTTCAAGAAATCAATACTTTCTCAAGGCCATCCAGCTGTAGAGGGCGGGGCCACCCTGCAGACGCCTGTCTGAGTCCAAAGACTGTCCTCCTTCTGCCATGCCATACTGCCTTCCTACAGGAAGCTTAATCTGTGGTTCCACTTAAAATATGAGGAAACATCTGGAATATTAGTTTTCAACCACATTTCAGACGCAGAGAGTGGAGCCTAAGGAATAGCCTAGTTGGCTTCTCACTGAGAGTGGGTAAGAGTAGAAAAGAATTGCTGATCTCAAGCATTTTGTTACCAGGATAACCCCACCGGAGAGATAGGGCTAAACTGGGATTTGTGTGGGCCAGACAGTGTAGGGGATTTATTTCCCGAGTTGGAAGACAGGACTCGAATCCTGGTCCAGCTCCGCATCCTCCCTCGAGTCCTGCTTGCTGGAGAGGTGCAGCATCTGGATGAGGACTTTTCCGGCTGGCCTAGAGCTCTTCAGAGCCGAGGCGGTTAACGATTAAACAAGAAGCAGCCTTTGGCTACGAACCCAATGGTTTGGGTTCCAGGGCGCAGGATAAAAATACACAACTGGAAAGGCAAGCTCCCAATTAAGTGGAAGAGCTCAAGCAAGAGATGTTTCAATACAGTGTCGCCAGTGACCACACGCGGGCCTGCTGTCTCCTCAGACGGCCCCACTCTCCCCGCCCCATACTTAGTGTTGGCTCCAAAGTCTTGTGGGGGATGTCAGCTGGCAGCACGTAGGCTTTTTCTCTTTTCCATTCAAAGAAAAACTTGCTTGCCTTTAGCCTGGCGATTTATCTTCTTTAGCATCTTGGGAAGAGGAGAGTATCAGAACTAGAAGGGTCTTTCTTTAGAGACCCTCTCATTGAGGCCAGCTCCCTGGTTTTAATGCTGTGGAAGCTGAGGCCCATGACAGGGCAAGTGACTTGACTAAAGTCATTCTGTCAGCTAGGTTATTTAGTGGCAGGAAGGTAGATTAAAGTCGTGGTCCTCCGATGGCCTTAGCAACACACCCCTCCCCCATGTGCACTAAGCCACCATTTGACAGCATGCCAGTCTTTTTCCTTTATTCCCCAAACCACGGGAGTGCTTGGGCCTCCTCCTCTTTTACAGGAAAGGATACTAAGACAGGGGGTGTAAGCCATGCCCACAGAACTGACAAGAACAGATGCCAGAAAGGGAACCACAGAATCCCAACCAGGAGGCTTGGGCCTTCACCATCTGACCACATTCCCTCTCTAAGAACATGTTGTGGGAGGACCAAATTTGGCTTCCTCTGAACTCCAAGCTTGCAACAGCCCTCCTAATGGCTCTAAGGTTCCTGGCTTCCTCTTGCCACTGACTTTCCCCTCTACCACTGCCTAGGACAACCTTACAACTACAGTGACTTTGAGTCTTGCCAAAACAAGCCCAATAGTTACTTTCAGACTCAAGTTCTTGCCAAGCCTGAAATAGTAATTGCCTGAAGGATTCCAAAAAGCTGGACTTTATCTGCAGCTGAGACTTAGTAAATCAAAACACAGGTCTTATCTCCATATTCTCTCCTCTCTGTTGTGTGGTCTCCTAGATGAAAAATGTTACCTAATTGCCTAAAACAGCTGGCCTGATGTTTAATTATTCCAGCTTGCTAACCTGATATTCTGGGCCAAGAAATTGTACACAGGGAGTGGATAATGCTCTTTACAGATCATACTTGTCCAGGTTCCCTTTGTGGGAAATGTTGATTTCAGCCACCAGAGAGAACTCCAAATTTGAATGCTATTAGCAATAGCTGCATTTGTCTGATGTTGGAACTCCTCTTTACCCATCTGAGGAGCAGTTTGCTTAGAAAATGCCTTTAATCCTCTCCCAAACATTCCAGTGGCGTGCCCTTCTGCACTCGTGCACATCGCAGCACTCCCTGTTCTGAGGCACAGGAGGGCCTATGCAACAGCCTCGAATCTGACTCTCAGCCCTGGTGCCCAGGCTCTCACCTCAGAGGGCAAATAAGCCCGGGGAAGAGGTGCACAGTGTTGCTGGTTAATGACAGAGTCAAGGTAACAGGCCAGTAAACCCACGATTCTACCTAATCCCAAGTACTCTTGAGCGTCCCCGCAGTACACTCGCCCTCGTGGGTCCTGGATTCTGACCAGGCGAAATCTGGCCTGTAGTTCCCTGGCCCTCGTCTCATGCCCCTTAGCATCTGCTCATACCTTTCCCTGCAATGTCACCCTACTCACCCTTTCCCCTCACCATCTCTTCCCTTCCGTTTGCCAGATGCCACTTCCTTGTTCTTCTAGAGTTACCTTCTTGTTTTAAGAAAAGATTTTATTGATTTGTCAGAGACAGAGGGAGAGCGAGAGCATAAGGAGGGGGAGCAGCCGGCAGAGGGAAAAGCAGGGTCTCACTGAGCAAGGAGCCCAATGTGGGACTAAATCCCAAGACCCTGGGATCATGACCTGAGCCAAAGGCAGACATTTAACCAACTGAGCTGCCCAGGTGTCCCCATGGCGACACCTTTGCATCACCTCTTCCTTCACACCTTGGATGGCTTACAGGTTCCCAAGGCTCGTATGGTGACCACCTCCCTTGTCCGCCTATTTCTCTGTTTCACTGAACTTCTTCAGGGAAGGACTTTCCATTTTTTCATCTATGATTCTCTGGTGCTCAGAATAGTGTCTGGTATATAGCCAGTGCTTAGCCCATGTTTGCTGAATGAGAGATGTATTTCAGGGGAAAGCCTAAAATCTCATTCGTGCAGCAGCAAAGATAAAATCGTAGAGCTATAGATACTTAGTGTTTGATAAAAGAAAAAAGGAAGAGGGGCACCTGGGTGGCTCAATCATTAAGTGTCTGCCTTCGGCTCAGGTCATGATCCCAGAGTCCTGGAATCAAGCCCCACATCAGGCTCCCTGCTCAGTGGGAAGCCTGCTTCTCCCTCTTCCTCTCCCCTGGCTTGTGTTCCTTCTCTCACTGTGTCTCTGCCTGTCTAATAAGTAAATAAGTAAATCTTAAAAAAAAAAGAAGAAGAAAGGAAGAGAAGGAGAGAAGGAGGAAGGAAAGGAAAAGGAGAAAATAAACAGAAAAAAGGAAGTGACTTCTCCAGGAAAGAAGTCCAGGCCCTCTGAATAGTGTGGCCCTCTCCTCTGCCTTGGCTACACCTACTCAGGCTTACGCCCGCTGGCGTGTGTCTGCTGGGCTAGATTCCTCAGGGTAAGATACAGCAATTCCTGCCACTTAGGCTTATTAAATTAACAGTTTCAACTTAAATTATGTTTAGCTGTTTTCCCCTAAGGAATTCCTCATGTATGTGATCGATCTGTGCAAGAAGCCAACTCTCCAGCCATTGCCAGTCCTTTTGTGAAACTGCTAGGGCACCATCCAAAGCGCCTTTTTCACGCAGACACTCATGAGCTCGTTAGAGTCCGGGAGACGCATGTACAGTTCTAAGATAGATGTAACCTGTGTAACAACTGCTTTCCCTGTTTTATTTTCCTAACAATTTCCAGTTTCCAAAGAGTAGCCTCTTCTCTCTAAGTTAATATATTGATATATGGAATCCATTATATTATATTTAGCCATTCCCCCCTCCCCAGGTATTTAATCAATGAGTGCATTTATTGCCAAACTTTTAAGAAGCTTCTGCTTCTTAGGGAAATACAAATCAAAACCACAGTGAGATACCACCTTACACTAGTCAGAATGGCTAAAATTAACCAGTCTGGAAAGAACAGGTGTTGACAAGGATGCAGAGAAAGGGGAAACCTCCCACACTGTTTGTAGAAATGCAAGCCAGTGCAGCCACTCTGGAATACAGTATGGAGGTTCCTCAGAAAGTTTAAACTAGAGCTACCCTATGACCAGCAATCACCTTGCTGGGTATTTACCCTAAAGATGCAAATGTAGTGATCTGAAGGGACACATGCACCCGAAAGTTTATAGCAACAATGTCCACAATAGCCAAACATGGAAAGAACCTAGATGTCCATCAACAGATGAATGGATAAAGAAGATTGGGGTGGAATACTATGCAGCCATCAAAAAGAATGAAATCCTGCCATTTGCAACGACATGGATAGAACTGGAGGGTATTATGCTGAGTGAAATAAGTCAATCAGAGAAAGATAACTATCATATGAGTTCACTGATGTGAGAAATTTGAGAGACAGGGTGGGGGGCCA
>PITA01010776.1:0-70131 GCA_004023965.1 Spilogale gracilis | reverse complement strand
TAAAAATGATTTCTAACTCAGAATTCTATATCCAAGCAGACTGTCAATCAAATATGAACCCAAAATGAAGAAAAATTAAGCTCTCGCATAGCCCTTTGTGGGGAACTATTGGAAAATATATACCACCAAAATGAGGGCTAAAACAAACAGAAATGAAAACTGGAACCAGAAGGCTGGGGATCCAATGCAGAAGAGGAAGAAAGGGGAGTCGCAAGACAAATGTGCAAGATCAGAACAAGCCAGCTCTGTATTGGTGGAGAGAGCCATTATCCAAATCAGAACAGGAGAACTACCCAAACAGCAACAGAAGCTTCATTGTTAACTTCAGTGTACATAAAAAATCGTACAAATAAAAGGTATAATTCGAGGAAAAAACTGTTGTTCAGATGTGCTATAATAATAGGAACACTGAAGAATCATCTAACTAAATACTAACACCTTGCTATATTGGAGAAGTATGATGTGGATAAGAATGGGAATATGAGAAAGAGAGTTGAAGCATCAGTGTCTATAATAGAAAAATTGTAGATAATATCCAAAATCAAAAATTTCAATAAATAGAAGGGCAGACATATTATTAAGAGCTATTGTGATAAATAATCAAGGAAACCACAGGAAGATTTCCAAGTCGTTGTCTCTGAAAGCAGAAAACAAAGTCAGAGTAGGCAACTACATTTTTCCCTCATTTTCTTTTTAGAAATATTAGATTAACTAAGAACATGAATAACCATAATAAAAATTGGAAGTTAAGGATAGGAAGAAAAATAGCCTCAACATCTAAACTTAAAGTTAAAAATATTAGTCAACAGCTAAGTTTCTGTCATAAAGAGAGGGAAAGGAGAAATCAAAGACTTATGTCTTTGGTATTCTAAAACTGATATAAAATTAATAAGATATCTGCTCAGTTGTATAACTAATATTCTTAAAGGGGAAAAATCAAGAGTCTATTTATTCTTGAAAACAGCTGTTTTCCCATTCATTTTCCATTCTTAGCAGAAACTCTCACTAAAATTAATGGTAGTTATTTGAGTGTAAGTAAAGGATAATGGATTCTTCCACAGACCAGGAAGTACTTAGTGAAAATAATGTGGGATGGTATTATTGCTGAATTACAAACAATTCTTAATGGCCACAAAGCCTTATTAAAAATGAAACAGCATTAAAGATCTCATTATTTTGCATCATTTTACTGTCTTTGGTAAATAAAATGACACTTCCAAAAATTTCTCAAGTTCACATGCACTTCTGTGCTACTAAATTTTGATTTTACTGCTAGTACATACTACCATTATTTCATCTACTTATTTATTATTAGTGATCAGGGAGAATTTATCACCTCTAGGTTTATTCAAATATTCAATAAACTCAACATTTTAGCTACAGTTTATAGTGCTACATGGTTTTTAAAAACTTGCTACTAAATTTCTTGACTCTCTTGCCAAATGACAAAATAAAGGGACTCCAGTAATTATTTTTTAAAAAAGAATTTTTCTTTTAAATTAACAAGTGTTAAATAACTTCCTTTCTTCCTTAGATGTTGTGAGGGATCTTGGTTTGGGTTTTTTTGGTTTGGCTTGGCTTGGGGTCGTTTGAGTCAGAGTTAATCATAATTGAGGCTTATTTCTTTCTTTATCCGATGGACACAGAGAGAGGGAAAGCACAAGCAGGGGGAGCAGCAGAGGGAGAGGGAGAAGCAGGCTCTCCACTGACCAAGAAGCCATGTGGGGCTCAATCCCAGGATCCTGGGATCATGACATGAGCTGAAGGCAGTTGTTTAACTGAGCCATCCTGGCACCCTAATTGGGCTTATTTCTTTTTAAAATAAGATGATTTTATCTTCACTTATAAACAGTTTCTAAAATGTTTAATTTTGGAAAAGAGGGAAATATTGGAAGAAAAACAATCACCAGACCTCTCTCTCCTGTTATTCTGAACACCAATGTCACATGTTACAATGGTAGAACCTCTATTAGCTTAATTCCCTGAAATACTATTTAGAACAGAGTTCAATACCAATTAAGTAAAGTAGGATTAGCAATAAATAAATCTTTTTCTGCATTAAGCCACTGAGATTTCAAGAATATTTGTTACTGTAGTAAAAATCCAGCTTATCCAAATATTCCTTCCAACCTACCTCCATCAACCCCTCCAAAAGAGCAAACAAAGAAGGAAAAAAAGAAGAAGCATCCAGATCTATTTGCTTGTTAAGGCAAGACCTTAATGCTAACCCAGCAAGGCCACATAGGCTAAAGCATGAGGAAGCTTAAAGACTATTCTAATCATGGAGCTACAAAAATAACCTCAAATCAAAAGTCTCTGAGAGAATATGGCAGACTCTACTGAAATTATCAATGATTATCATTAAAAATATCCAACACCAACTGAGAGATTACTTTCTGCCAGATCCAGTTCCGAGCATGTAACACATGTGAACATACTTAATTTTCACAACAACTAAGAGACAGGTACTGATATTATCTTTTTTGTTTTTTTCCACAGATGAAAAAGCTGAGACAGTGTGACATGTAGTCTTGTCAAGGTCATACAGTTAGTAAATAACAGAGTTGGGATTTAAGTCTAAGTAGCCTGACTGAGACTTAACCTGAAAAATGTGTTTTTATCCACCAGGCTAAGTTGTCTTACTAGTGATGGGAAGAATTCACTTCTTCATACAAGAAAATGGTACATGAATACAGTCAATTCTAAAGCAGATACGGACACAGGATATAATAATCTACGGTTTGCCCAATTCCATTACTTACATTTGCCTACAGCTTTGATATTCTAGAACCTGACAGGGAATAGTTTAGTTTCCAAGGCAAAGCAGTAAGTAGTAGAAGCTGAACAAGATGAAGGAAAAAGCAAGGACCTCTGTCCCTCCTGCCGTGCCACCTTCCCTTTGGGAGAGAGGAAAGGATAGACATTTAGAGTTTTAAAAGCTTAAAGGCCTAAATTTGAATCCTGGATGCTGCTGGGCAATTTGTTTTATATATGAAGAAATAGAGGCTCTGGGATATTATTTCACCTTGGCTTCTCCATTTATAAAATAGTAATTGTAAAGGCTTCCTCAGAGACTTCCTGTGGCATGAAATCAGGGTGATATAGGAGATGCTCATGACAATGACCAGCCTAAATAGTGGTGAACAAATTGCTAGTAAGAGCCCATGTAAGTGAAACTGGCTGGGCGAAAGGGGATCATTGGCTCTTATGACAGCAACATTAAACAAGAGTTGAAAGAAAGTCATCACGATCTCTTATGATCTTTTAGCTTTTCCCCCTTCAGAAGCATCTCCCTGAGACAGGTTCAACTCTCACAGAGGCAAGATGTCTGCCAGAGCCTCCTGGACCACATTCAATTTTATCAGCCTCCTGGAGCAAAAGGAAATATCTCTTTGCCAAAGGCTTAAGGAAAAGTCTTGAAAGGCCTGTGGGTAAGAATAACTGGTTCACAGACACATAAATCAATGGAACAGAATAGAGAGCCCAGAAATGGACCCTCAACTCTATGGTCAACTCATCTTTGACAAAGCAGGAAAGAATTCCAATGGAAAAAGAACAATCTCTTCAACAAATGGTGTTGGGAAAATTGGACAACCACATGCAGAAGAATGAAACTGCACCATTTTCTTACACCACACACAAAAATAGAAATTGAAATGGATGAAAGACCTCAATGTGAGACAGGAATCCATCAAAATCCTAGAGGAGAGCACAGGCAGCAACCTCTTCGACCTCAACCACAGCAACTTCTTGCTATACCCATCTCCAAAGGCAAAATGAACTATTGGGACTTCATCAAGATCAAAAGCTTTTGCACAGCAAGGAAACAATCAACTAAAGCAAAAGACAACCAACAAAATGGGAGAAGGTATTTGCAAAGGACATATCAGATAAAGGGCTAGTATCCAAAATCTATAAAGAACTTCTCAAACTCAACATCCAAACAACAAATAATCCAATCAAGAAATGGGCAGGAGACATGAACTGACATTTCTCCAAAGTAGATGTCCAAATGGCCAACAGACACATGAAAAAGTGCTCAACATCACTCAGCATCAGGGAACTATAAATCAAAACCACAGTGAGATACTAGGAGGGCTAAAATTAACCAGTCAGGAAAAGACAGGTGTTGGTGAGGATCTAGAGAAAGGGGAACCTTCCTACATTGTTAGTGGGAATGCAAGTTGGTGCAGCCATTCTGGAAAACAGTATGGCGGTTCCTCAAAAAGTTGAAAGTAGAGCTACCCTATGTCCCAGCAATCTAGGTATTTACCCTAAAGATACTAATATAGTATCTGAAAGGGCATGTGCATCTGAATGTTTATAGCAGCAATGTCCACAATAGTCAAACTGTGGAAAGAGCCTAGATGTCCATTGACAGACAAATGGATAAAGAAGATGTTAATATATATATATCACACACACATATGGATATATATGATAAATATATCATATATATATACAATAGAATACTATACAGCCATCAAAAAAACCCAAATCATGCCATTTACAACGATGTGGATGGAACTAGAGGATATTAGGCTAAGCAAAGTAAGTCAATCAGAGAAAGACAATTATCATATGATCTCTCTGATATGAGGAATTTGAGAGGCAGGACAGGGGACTGTGGGGGGAAGGGAGGAAAAATGAAAGATGGGACCAGGGAGGGAGACAAATCATAAGAGACTCTGAATCTCAGGAAACAAACTGAGGGTTCTTGGGGGGGAGATGGATAGGATGACATTGGGGAGGGTATGTGCTATGGTGAGTGCTGTGAATTGTGTACGATTGATGATTCACACTCCTGTACCCATGAAACAATTAATGCATTATATATTAATAAAAAAATTTTAGGAAAACAACAACTGGTTCAGTTTGTGGGATGTGCCAACTTCTGCAGTACTCCGTGCTCTTAATGGCTTGATCTGGATGACCTGCCCCCCTCAGAACAAGGACTGTGATCAGTTCTACCTGAAATACACATGTGAAAGTGAAGAGTGGTTGTCTAAAGTGTGCAAGAAGTGGGGGAATGAGGGAGGAATGGATACTGCAGGCAAAGAACACCTAACATCCACCAAAAGTGGACATTTCTCTTACATTATAATTCATAAATAAACAAAGGAGACATTCTGGAATTAGTCAAGTTTTTCCTGTCAAGAGGAATTTACATTGACCAGTTAGACCTTAGAATACTGCCAAGACAATGCTGAGATGTACTTTTCAAAAATATGAATTTTGCAACAGTGTGATTTACAGGAATTATAATTTTATAATATAAAAATACTTAATATTGACCAGGTTAAGCAAACTAAGCATTTTAGGAGTATTTATTTCCATTTAAAAATAAATAAATAAAAATCCTTGGGAATATTTATATGCATGGTTTGGGAATTTTTTCCCCCAGCTAAGTGCCCCAGTTAATCTGGGAGTAATCCTCCTCCTTTTTATAATGACATGATTTTGAAAGGAACTGCCTTCTTCCTAACCCTATTTTAATGAGCAACTTATGTATACACAGAAAAGCCAACAATTCACAAGGCTGCGGAGGGTTCTTTGGATGGGTACACATGTTACGGCAAAACATGTCAGGAAACTGTGTTGTGCAGCTCTTTTCTGTTGAATATCGGGATTGCTTGAATTTAAGAAGCACTGGCCCATAAATATGTTTTTATTTTTCAAACTTGTATAAAACAGGGATTGGCACACAACAGTCTGCAGGTCAAATACGGCCTTCCACCTGTTTCTGTAAGGGAAGTTTTGTTGGAACAGACACCCAGGGCTGTTTTTGCGCGCAAGAGGGGAATGGAGTCATTGTGGCAGAGACCACCTGCCCACAAGCCTAAAATATTTATTATCTATCCCTTTACAAAAAAAGTTTGCCCATCCTTTATATCAAGAATATAGGTAAACTGTATATATGACTCTAGGTCAAAAATATCTGATCCTATAATATAGAAAAGCAGGACGTTCTTTTTCCTGACTTGATAATGTTATAGCAGTTGTCCCTACAAGCCATCCAAGGCATCTGAATTTTTAAGGGATTTTGTATTTGTTTTGCTAAGTCAGGAGATGCACATTGTTATTTCAAAATTGCACAGAGGCTTCTCTGGGTCCTGTGATAATTTATAATCTAACAATAATAGTATTTGGTTCTAAAACAAATGTGATATTTGAGGACAGAATGCCAGGAAACACCAATATGATGTTCTGATGAATATTTATGAGCACTTCCACCTGGCCTTCAAGTTTTCCATGCTTCAGTGCTAATGTATTTGTGTCTGCATGGTGTGTGTGTGTGTGTGTGTGTGTGTGTGTGTGTGTGCATGCGTGTGAAGAAGGCTGAGAAAACGGAAAACCATTTTGAGTGCACCTCTCAAAGAATAACCAAATACATTAAGTCTAAACTCTTAACCTCTTCCTTCCCTTCTATGAGCCCTAACTGAAATCATCTTTGGATCCTAACTATGGAACCCTCTTCTAATTCATGCATGGGACTCACTGTCTGTATTCCCATCATTGTTTCCCTTCTTTCCTGAAACATATGTTTTGTTTCCATTCTTCTTAGATCACTTCCATTAGCACACAAGATGCTGTATTAACTACCTTCGGTTTACACTAATTTGTCTCATTATCTTTATAATAACACCCACTGAAAGTTCTTTCTGTTTGCCCTCTCCACCTCCTCTCCTTCATTCTCTCTTGAATCCATTCCAAATCAGGCTTTATGGCCCAGCTCCCCACTACACTGAAATTCCTCTTTTCAAGTCACTAAAGACCCTCACATTTTTCATTCGATATTCAGTTCGTAAGACTTATCATCCCCAACCTTTTAGCAAAACTTATGGATATCTATCAATTATCTTTCTTTATAATACTTTCTTCACCTGCTTCTGAGTTACCATTCTCTTCCTGGTTTTCCTCCTAGCTCCGTGGACATTTCTTCTCAGTCGCTCTGACCTGTCCAGTCTCATTTCTCTGACCTCTAAGCATTAGAGCACCCTAAGTTCATTCAGCAGACCTCATTCTCTTTTTCTGCACTCACTTCTCAGTGAACTCACCCAGTCTCATGATTTTAAATACCATTGTTATCCTGATGAACAGCTTAACTCCTACTCTGGTTATTAAGTTCTTAATGGGAGGGAGCACAGCATGCCTTCGCTCTCTCAGTTGGAGATACGCCAGCTCTGCCTCCCTCTGTCACAATCCAGTCCATGGGCACATATCTAGTTTGTCCGGACAGTCACTGGTCTACCATACTGATGGCAGCATACTTACTGGGCCTAGAGAATAGAAAGTAGCATGAAGCTAGGAAGCCTTGCTAAGACACATGAATAAAGACCAGAAGCAAAACAAAAACAAAAACGAAAAAAACAAAACAAACATAAAAACAACACAAATGGCAGAGGACCACTACCTCTGTGAGCTTTCTGGGACTCCAGTAGTCTGAGATACTTCCTCCAAAGTGGAAGACAAAGTATGGCAATGAGGACTACCCGGAATTAAGCCAGAAACCTAATGCTATTTGGTATCTGTGTTTTCTTGGCAAAATTTATTCCATTTCAGTATATTGCTCCTAGACCATTTAAAGGATAACTTTAAGGTCTCCGATTTGGGGGAGGGGAGGCAAAGCAAGGGACTTCCTGCTGCAGACTAGGCTTCTGTGGAAGCTTCTCTGCTATTTGGAAACATCCCAGCTGGTCCAGTGGGATTTAAATTGTTTGTCGCTAATGTGCGTGCTTCATAAATCGCTAGTGACCCTCAATAGGGCAGTTACAGAGCAGACCTTTACTTTAAGGTTTCAGAGCAAAAGCTGATCCTATTCTACAGATAACTATTCCCTTTCTGAGCAGCAACTCCTAGATTTCCACTGCGCTCTCCCAGACACTGTACACCTGATTGTGAAACATCAAGAGACTATGCATGCAGAGCTGTCCCCCGTGTTATCTGACCACAAAGGCTGGGCATGCGCATCAGCATCCACTAGTGGAAATGGGAGGCCACACATGGATCTGGAGCAGGTCCTGAAGGCAGAAACAAGCCTGGTCATCAAGTAATTCATAAAGCACCTACCCTTGGTGCGTTGCTTCCTCCCCCTCAATCTAGATTGACGTCCCTTCAACGAAAGTTCTTAGGAGCCATTTAACTGAGGATAATGACTTGGGCTTGGCTTCTAGCATGACAGAAACTGGAAACAGATTGCTTTAGCATCACTGCCCCGATCTAGCTTAGTTCTTAAAGATGGAAGTTACAGAGGAAGTTACAGAAATCCACAACAGCCTTGCCCCCAATAAAATGCAAAGTCTTTACCTTAACTTGCTGATTTCTGTAAGATCTAATCCCCAGAAACACAGCAGAGCTCATCTCTTACTCCTTTCCCCCAGGCTCACTCTGCTATCATCAGATTGTGTTCAGTGTCCCCAGAATACCTGAGCAGTATCCCAGAACAGGGCTACTGCACCTGGTGAGATCTCGCCTTGACCTAGTCTTCCCTTTCAAGTGTAGTCTCCACTTAAAAATCCCCACACAGGAGGACCTCTCCTGACCACTCAGTCCAAACACCCCAGGTCATTTCTCTAGAACACTTACCCTACTGTATTTTACTTCTTAGCACACACCACGTGACAAACTTTATGACATTTTAATTGTTAATATTATTTCAAGAAATACTTTTATTTGCAATATTATTTAATACTTATTAAATCTATTATTATAATATTTAATTTTATTGATGTATTGTGTATGTATATATGGATGTATTCATTTATATATTGTTCTTCCCCTCTATCTAGAAGGTAAGACCCACAGGGACAGAGATGTTATTTTTGTTGACGATTGTAGGCCAATTGCTTAATAAAATGTCTAGAATATAGTACCACACGAAGATGCTTTTTTATCTACCACCACCCACTTACCCTGTATTTATTTTTGAAGCAATCAAGGGATCCACTGTTGTCATATGTTGAGCTCCTCAATAGACTTGACCTTGGTAAGTACACACAGTATCCATACAGCTCTGGTTTCATCATTTAATCAGTGACACACTTACAACTTTATCAACGTGATGCCTCTCCTCCCATGCCAAATTTAACCCTTGATGATTTTTTTAACCCTTTTCAGAGTACTCAATTACTTACTAACTCTTAGATCAGAACCCAATGGAAATGGATGAACTATTAGCACCCCATCAGCATTTGAAAGGCCAATGATTTCCAGTCAGTTTTATCAGGTTGTCAAGCCTCTGGTCTATGGTTTTACCTCCCTCAGAAACCCTGCCATTCTGCATTTCTATTCCCGACTTGAACAAAATCATAGGCTAGTCCTTGTCACAGAATGGGGTTATACACATAAGCACTGTGGTGCATCTGTCCTCTTGCAATATTGTTTTCAATAAAAAAAGACACCCACACATCAATAAAGATTCTTCCCTGATGATTCCACATGAGCATGTTCTGTGGAGGCAAAACAAGGCTGCACCTGTTACATCCAACAACTATCCAAGTTCTGTCATAACTCTGGCCTAATGTAAAGCAATTCAGAGAAAGCATGGACCTTGAAAGAATTTGAGGATAAAGATGAGGACTTAATACACTCAGCCCAGCTTGCTAGTTGCCCCCAATATCTTCTCTTTTTACATAGTATTAAAGTTTTGTTAGTACATGGTCATCAGTATAAAAACTTGATTTTTTTTCAGCCTCTCTTTTGCAGGAAAGTGCTGCCATTTGACTACATTTGAGCCAATGGATGTGAGATGTGATGTGTCAACTTCTGAGTTATTCTTAGACTTCTTATGTGATGGAGTATATTCATAAATTGCTTAAATTGCTATCAATTTGAGTGTCTCTTACAACTTTCCAACTTACATCCCAAGTACCTAGAGTGCTCTGACAGACTGAACATGTCATTCAGTGCCCATTTCTGTGTAATATAGTAGAATGTTTAAGAGCACAGGCTTGAGTCAATCTGTGGGTTCAAGTCCTAGTTCACCATTTGTTATCTGTGAAACCCCGGTCAAGTGACTTTAGCTCTCTTTTATCTCTGCTTTCAGTGAAATCAGAACAGTACCATGCTACCACTCAAATTTCCGGCTAAATGCTATGAGCTACCATCCTTAACACATTTAAAACAGAACCTGACACTCCATAAGCAGCACCTAATCTTATTTATTTGAAATAGCCTGAGGTCATCATTCATTCAGCCAAGTTCTCAGGATCTCAGTGAAGCTTTCTTTGTGTCCCACATGTTCCATTCTCTTAACATGTGGCATGACAATTCCTGCTTGAGGGAGAACTGCCTTTGCTAAGAAAATTTTCTGACAAGCCCAGTTGGGTTACGAAAGTATGGTGAGGTAGAATGGATGGAGGTTGGGACCAGATTTAAAAACAAAACAAAACAAAACAAAAAACTCTGAAGGGAGCCAGGAGAGACATTTCTCTGAAGCTAAGTGTAGGAGAAAGAAAGAATGAGAAAATCTGTCATCCTCTCTCTAGGGTCATGAAATTCTCACTGAACTTACTCAAGGTCATTGAAACGGATTTTTTGTTTTGTTTTGTTTTGTTTTCTAGGAAATTAATGATGGATCTGAGGTTCTCATATGAGGTGAAACATATGGTAAAACATGATATGGAATAAAATAAAAGCATGACATGGGATGAAACAGAATCTGTGCAAGAACTGAGTTATGCATAAGGATGCAGAATGTTAGAAATTTGTAAAAAAAAAAAAAAAATCATCTAAGGTAACTCTTTACGTCCTCCCAATTCTTGAACCAGGCAAGCGGTAGTCAAGTTCAAGTAGCTCTTTGCTTGCAGATGCCCATCCTCTTCCCAACATTTCCATCCCAGAAACATTGACCACATTCTCCCTGGAGTTTCCATTGTACCATGTATATATACCTCTTTTCTATTAGCCATTACAGTGTACTGATTGTTGCTACTTATTCCTTAATATACTTTACTCCAATATTAGAATATGAATTCCTAGTAGTGGAGGTTGTGTTTTATTTATTTCTATAACCCAATATCTTACAAAGAATGCAAGTATTTATTGAATTAATAAAATAAAGGCTTTTTATCCACTTTTCTACTCATGAATCAAGAGGAGAGGATGGTAGATACAGCCACCTGTGATGAAAGATGACACTTGGAAAACAGAATAACTACAACTATTCCCTCATGTGCCTATTGTGACAATCATAATAGCTTGCCTACATTCTGTCAATCAAAACTGCCAATGGCTGATCACTTCTTAAAAGGCAGGCTTAGTATAGTGAGTAGGGCACAGAATTTAGGCAAAATATATACTACTTATGTAGTTAACAGTAGCATCTTTTATTACATGGATCAATAAGAACAAGTTAAATATCTGAGAACCCCAAATGGGGGAAATCTTTAATTTCAATATTACATCGTCCCCCACATAGATTATGGCCTTTGTAGCTCCATGAGCTTTCTAGGTTCTTTTCATTTATTTGGTACTTTAAAACCAATTGAAATATTGTTTAAAAAAATACAGGAAAATATACTAGTCATCTGAGAGTGGGGAAGGTGCGAAATTGGTGGGAAACATTTAAAGGATGGGTAGATGATAAGAACAACCATCTCTCAGCAATATTGACACTGTACCCTTTTTCAAGGAATCAGAATATTAGGACAAATTAGCATTTGGTTAATGTTTTGTGTTTCCAACTTTATAACCATTATGTGTAATTACACACAGATTAATCCATTACTTTACATGTGGGTAGTGGGAATGTTCATGAGGGAGAAAACAATAGGAAGACTAAAACAGATTTCCAGGGCAATGAGTTCTGCTGTGAATGAAGCTGGATTTCTTCTGACTTGCTGTGCCCCTGTCCCTGCCAACTCCATATAAAACCAATGGAGACTGTTAATTCAATAATTATCAAATGCATTAAACATGATTTTTTTCATTATTCTCATTTGAAGTATTGCATTTTATTTTTTGAGTTTTAATATCTTTACACAGGGAGTCCATTTGGGGCCTTTCATTTTAAAATCTGATAGAGTTCATCTGTGGCAGAGAAAATGCAAATAAAATTCAACTCAACTTGGAAAGGACAGTATGTGTGGCTTATGAGCAACTTATTGTGGAAAAAGAAAGCCCCGGTGTATTATGCATTAAAAAATCTCATTAGCTTCTACTGATGGATGGCGTTTCTTTGCAAAGCTGTTTTGCTCCTTAATAAAATGAGTAGAGGTATGGCAAATCCAAAATTTGAAGGTGGTAGACAGTCTTAGATGTGTGCCCAGCAAATGTCTAGAAGATGTAAGCAGACACAAAGGACAAAGGAGGTTGACAAAGCTGTGTGAAGAATACAGACATCTGATCATTTAGCATATATTGATTTAGTTTTAATCTTTTCATTTATAACACCTCGCTCACCACTGCCACTGAATTACAGCATTTCTAAAGTTGGTCTTAAAATTCTTACTGACTCCATAGACTCTGCCCTAATCACGTATCAGTTGCTTTTGGAATCATTAAAGATGTGCGAAGCTTTTTAAGGACAATGTGCAGATGGAAAGGGAAAGAACAGAAGCTGGTGGTGAGGAGGGCAGGAGGGATTGAGAGGAACAAGGTGGGGAAGCATGGAGGAAGATCAGCCCGTGACATGGTAAAAAGACATCTACAAACCCGCTGGCACCAGGAAGACATGAGATTGGCCACGATCCCTAGGCAAAAGTCAGATTTTTTTGTTTGTTTGCTTAGCTTACTTTGGTAGGTAACCGATCACCAAATCACAACTACTAATTCGCTTGATTTGTGAAACCCCACATTTTTTTAACAGCTCTGTGCTTATAGCAACAACCAAACCCAAAAGGATTCAATCATAATATAGGATCTTAATCTGATGAGGTACTTTTGAAGCTTAATTATATTTGTCCAACAGTAATTTAAAGAATTAGAACAGGGCTTTTACAATATCCTGATTAATGACGGCATTTGCTCTGGTTTTCCTGTTCAGCCAAATGATTCTCCTGAAAAGCTTACCATCTGATTTTACCTGTGGTATCTATCAGTTTTCCTGACACTGGCTCAGTTTCTAGTCTTTAAACCTAAGTTTCCTCATCTGCAAAATGGTAACACCAGCCTCTGTTTCATAGGTAATTAACAGAATTAAATGAAGGAATGTTGGAAGAGTTTTGTTCACTGCCAAACATAATTAGCACTGGGTAAATGTTAGCTGTCTTCCTGCTAGAATCATCAGGTTCATGTCAGGCACAATGCGTCCAAGCAGAGAATGCTCCCATTTGGAAACGTACAATATAATAATGAGGTGATCTGCTCAAGTGCATACCTCAGAAGACAGAACAGTTCCCACAAAAACAATACAAAAGAAACAAACAAAGGGGGCAACAACTATGCACTGATATTTACCTAATCCCCTTCCCCCAAATCCTGGGTCACCTCGGGTCAGCCACTTGAGCCACCTGTATCTTTGTATCTGTCACATGTGAAGAGCGTAACACTATGTACTTCACTGTATTGTTTTGATAATTATAAAGTGATGACTTTAAATGGTTTAGGAAATGCCAAGTATTTATGTGCCAGGTGAAATGATATTGACCTAGAAACATATTCAGCAATTATGAATAGCTTAGATAAAACAGGGAAATAATTATTTAAATCTTTACCATATTGCTAAAGATCTTCAGAGTATAGCCTATTTATTTTGATTAATTTTATTAACTCTAAATATGATAAACAGATAAAACAATATGCTTGTGAAGCTTGTACTGACACCAACAAAATACGTGAAATAAACAGTACAATAAATGCCAAGCACCTGTTTTAATATAATAGGTTTTCATGTGATTTTTCTTAAAATCGCCTGGCTTTCTATGGCTCTTTGGGAATTGCTCTTATCATGAGAACATAAATTCTAATGTGTGTTAACAACAGATAGGACTATAGCGCATTTCTTTTTGAAATATACACAAATAAAAAAAATTAAAGGCATAGCAATGGTTTTCTTTAAGTGTGATTTTTAGGAAAAGCTAACACCTACTCTCTAACCATCACAGAAAAAGAACTCCAGGGAAGCCAAAAGGAAATCCATTTTTCAGCCTCAAACAAGGGAGAAACCATCTGTGTTAAATCATAAAACAAATGCACTGAGAGTTTATATCAATATACACATGGGAAGGAGGTTATTTACTCTGTGGAGGAAAAAAATCCTCGTTATATTTAATCATGTGAATTTCATGGGCAAGTAGACGCCTAGACTGTTTTAACATTTTCAAAAAAAGGCTTAAAATCTCATCTTAAAGAAATATTATCTACTCACTATCAGTTAAACACCTCAAATAGAACCAAGCTCAGGAAACTCCTTATCTCTATCCCATAATGTTCAGGATAAATTCTGACAAGGAATATTAAAAAATGAGTTACTCAGTCACATCTTCCCTTGTTAATTCTTTCCCTCTGGTAACCATTCCCATTACAGATGGTCCCTGTCTTTTGATGGTTCAACTAACGAGTTTTTTATTTTGTTGTGCCAACGTTATACCATTTGGTAGAAACTGTAAATCAGATTTTGAATTTGGCTCTTTCCCAGGCTGGGGCCATGCAGTGGATTCTTCCCTATGTTCCCAGTCAGTCACTCCATCACGAGGGTAAACGACCAATATACCCACAACCCTTCTGTACCCATAAGGTCATTTTGTTTATCACTTTCTGTATGTTATCAATTACATGAGATATTTAATACTTTATTTTGTTTATTTTTTTAAAAGATTTTATTTATTTGACAGAGAGAAACACAGCCAGAGAGGGAACACAAGCAGGGGGAGTGAGAGAGGGAGAAGCAGACTTCCCGCCGAGCAGGGAGCCCGATGTGGGACTCGATCCCGGGTCTCCGGGATCATGACCTGAGCCGAAGGCAGTCGCTTAACCAACTGAGCCACCCAGGCGCCCCAAGATATTTAACACTTTATTATAAAATAGGCTTTGTGTTGGATGATTTTGCCCAACTGTAGGCAAGTGTTCTGAACATGTTTAAAGATAGTCTGGGCTAAGCTACGGTGCTTGGGAGGTTAGATATATTAAACGTGGTTGTGACTACAATATTTTCAACTTAACAATGGGTTCGTTGAGATGGAACCTCAGCATAAGTCGAGGAGGATCTGTCCTCTTTTTGCACATTAATGGATTCTGCCTTGGACTCTCAAAGGTCCGACACCAGATTAGCTAAAGACAAATATGCAAAACACTGAAGAAGGTGTTCTGGAAGATGTAATTGTTTTTTAATCAGGTTACTGATAAAATTTTGTTCTAATGGATAGGTTTGAGTATCTGAAAAACACTCAAAGTACAAAGACTATTTCGATCTTTGAGTTCAGAATGAGGCCAGCCTTGAACTCACCCAAAGGTGTTCATGCCTAGAAGTGATAAAGGGCCCTCATTATAACTCCATCACATAGCGGGACATCCAAGGAGAGCTGCCTTACAAAGTCACAAATTGTGTTCTCTGAAATATGAGACTTGTGATAGAGGGAGGGAAAAAAAGAAGGAGAGATAATCTTCTGAAAAGCAATTGCAATGGGATTCAAACTAATTTGCTATAGCTCGTAGATGAGGCAACTGACTTTATAATTAATAAGCACTCAAACTTAAGATTTCACATTCACAGGAATTTTTATAATCAATACTTTAATCTATAATGTTAGCTGAAATGGGAGTTTTGTTGTATTCTCGAGGACAGAAACAGTTCTCTAACTTTAAAAGATTATGAGGTTTAGATGGAAGGAAGTACTTCCTAGAATTAAAACATTTCTCTAAACAATTTAACGAATTACAAAATTTCTCTCAAAGTTACACCCAATGCTAGGAGTAGCCTGTCATGTGTAAATAGGCTAAAAGAAAAATGGAAAGACAGACACACAAAAGAAAATTATAAATTTTGGGAGATTATTAAACACGAGCTAAATGTACTTCAAGAATTCTCAATGGGCTGTGTCCTAAGATTCTACATAAATGAATTCTATACCCATGGTCTACACTGTATTCATCAAACTCTGCTACCTGCTGAGATAAATCTATAAAATATATTCATTTTTTGCATTTAAAACTTTACTCCATCAGAATAACTTTAAATATTTCTCCACTGGTCTTTATGAATACTTTAATATTCATTTCCATTGTATAAATGAAAAGTCAGGTTGTCATTGGGTTATATGCAAGATTCATAAAGTTTTATTTCTGAAATAACATTACTTCTAAATTCCCTTCTTCGATGCACTGTTAGCTTCTGTTGAATATCTGCCATTCTCTCACATCTTGTTTATGATCTGCAGATGTGAACTTTCTCTACCCACCTTGACAGAACACTTACATAGACTATCCCAGGGAGCTTTTCATTTTTCAGTCAACACTCAGGCAGCAGCTGCATATTGAGCACCTTCTGCCTAGCTGCTGAGGATACAGGGCTCAAGTATGGACCCTGTGGTTCCCGCCCATGCAGTAGATAATCAATTGAGGGAGACACAGCAGAGGGCCGTTGTAATGGACAGCAGGCTATTAGGAGAACATGTGAAATCGAATTCCTGCAAGGCAGTTTCAACTGAGCTTCCCCTTTGCATCCTCCAAATGCAAAGCCACTAATATGGTCTACAGACATTGAACTAGTTGTTAAAAAAACCAACCATTAAAGTTGAGGTTTTTGACCTTCCTGATGTGAATATCCATTAGATGACACTCTGATTTGGGGGGTATTTTCTTTTTTAAATGCATTTCTTCAACTTTTTCGTTTAATGAGGTTTTGGATAATTCACAAACTTTAACCTCTAAGACTAAAATAAAGGAATGAACACACCTCTCCTCCATTCTCCTCATTGGAATGGACATCAGTAATTGATCTCAGCTCTTGCTATAATGAATCTAAAGTGAAATAACAAGAATGCATTGCCTGGAAGAAGGAAACAATGAAGGAATGAACAGGACTGGGAAGAATGGAAGAGTTACAGTAGAGATGGAGGAAGGAGAGATGGGAGATGGGAGTAGCTGCTTGATGCAAGAATGCACGAATGGATGTGTCTATGATTCTGTCCACACTGTCAGATGCTCCCTTGATTCTAGAAGAATTACAGGGAAAACTTTTAATAAAGAGAAATGAGAGAGAGCTTAGAAGCTAGGATGGTCCAGGCATGATGGAGAGCTTAAAAAGGAAAAGGATTTTACAAATGAGAATGAGGGTACTAGACTGAATCAATAAAAATTCTAATGGTATTTACATTTTCCAACTAATACAATGTTAAATATCCATTAACTGATTTTACCTATGTTATCATACTTTCCAGACAAGGGTACCAAGTCAAAATTTACAAATTATTTTGCCCAGGGTCAGCAAACAAATGAATGACAAGGTACGGACACAAATCTAAGTCTTCTGACACGATGTTCTCCGACCATCAAATAGGGTCAACCTTATGAGAGATAATAAGAAAGGAAGATGATATAGAGGGGACAGCGGTGTGTCAGTAGAGATTATGTGGTCTTAATGCCTTTAGTTTTTTTTCTTAAAATATGACTCAACTTCTTTCAGCCATATGGGTTATGCATATCTGTATACTCTCCCGTGACAAGAATTACAGTTTTCCTTATGCTTAAAGAGAAAATAAACATTTTTCTTAATCTTCTGAATTTTCTATGCATTAGTAGAATAAGGAGGAATAAGAGGAGGACTTTCTACCCTGACATGTACATGTCATGTGACAATTTCAAAATTTTTACCAAGTTTCCAAAGTAGAAATTTTCCACACATGCAACACACTGCAGGGTTCCTTGTTCTCTGGTAATCCCACATCATTTATGGAAAATAAATCAGTGCACAACTTTTCCCCATAGTACATGCCCCATGTGGAATTACTTTTATACTGCAGGGCTCAAGAGTGAGCTTATCTCTGTCCTCTTTAGACAGACAAAAGATGCCATGAGTAAAAGAGAAAATGAAAGGAAAAGGAAGGCATTGAAGGAAAATTGAATGATAGGGTTAGAATAGGATTCTATGCTATCTTTCATCCTTAATTGGTTGAGGATTTCCAGTGGTCCAGGTTTTCAGGGAAATACAGACTGAGAGTGATTTCACCTATTAATCTGTTTCAGAATAAGTTCCAAATGACATAGCTAAACTTAAGAAAAGTTTAATGCTAAAAAAAGAAAAAGGAAAGCAGAGATGGGAATGAAGTTAGGGGCACTTTGAAAAAATATAAACTCTAAAAACAGCAGTCTAGATGGTAGGAGGAAAAAAGGCATTGGTAACCAATAGGCACCTTGAATAACCCGCTGAGTTAAATTTGGAATCAGGTTGCTATACAGTCCAAGAGAGTGGACTATTGGAGAGAAGTACTTCATGGAAAATGATTTGTATTAATTTTCATAAGTTTCCTTATATCACAATCATTTCACAATTGACAACTATGACAGATTCATAATATAAGAGCAGAGCATATTTATTGCAGAAAACATGAAAAAATGCAAAACACTTAATGTCTCTTTGTGAAATACACATTGGCCTTTGGACAGTCTCAATGTTTTGAGTTGTCCAAAATTTTAAGATGGCAGACCACACGCTTTTGCATCATTTCATGCATGTAGTAGAAAGTAAGTTCTCAGTATCAACTAAGAACTTGGTTCAAAGCACGGATTTGGCGTCAGACTCAGGTGTAAATCTGACTGTTCTTCAACAGCTGTGCGATCCTGGAGAAGTTAATTGAACTGCCTGAGACTTCATTTCATCATTTCTTTTAGGGAGAACTACTGTATCCATTTCCCAGATTTGTTAAAAGGTTAAATGAGGTAATGTATCCAAAATGCTTAGCTCAAACCTCTGTATATTAAATCAGGGAAGACCTCCATGATCTACCTGAGGAGTTCCCCTGTTTCCCCTCCCAATCTTAGGCAAGAAGCTTCCACCAGACTTATTTTTTTTAAAGCATTTTTTTTAAAGATTTTATTTTTATTTATTTGTCAGAGAGCGAGAGAGCGAGAGAGAGAACATACAAGCAGGGGGAGTGGCAGGCAGAGGGAGAAGCAGGGATCCTGACTGGAGACTCAATCCCAGAACCCCAGGTTCATGATCTGAGCCACTTCTGTTTAAACCTCAGACGCTTAACTGACTGAGCCCCTCAGGGTGTCCCCAAACTCATCTTTCTAAGCTTCTTTTCTGACTCTGGCTTTTTGCCCTCTTCTGGAAATCTTATTTTCTGGATCTTTGCATGGCTGACTCTTTTCCTTCTTTCAAGTCTCAGATGGAATTTCATCTCAAGAGATTCTTTCTCCCATTCTGTTCCCCAGAGAAGAAGCTCCCTCCCTCTGCTGTTCATCCTAAATCACACTGACCTTTGCTCTTCCCCCTACTGCACCCATAACTAATTTTTATATATCTGTCTTCGTGCCTATTGTCTATCATTCTATAGCAAAATGGATGCCCCATATAAGTGGTGACCTCACCTGTCTTGCTTAATATTGTAGCACACTTGGCAGAGACTGGCTTCATGCTCACCGAACATGTTTTCTCTTTTCCAAGAAACATCAGCATGTTTCCCAGCATGATCACATGGCCGCGTCCAGAGGATGGAATGTGTGGGCATTGATGTGTGCCCCTTCAAGGCTGGGTCTGCAAAGACCTGCCAACTGCAATTCTCTACCCTTCTCCTGTCTTTGCAGATGGACGAAGAAGGTCCTGGAGATGACTCCACAATTCTAGGAGACTACAAAGTTGAGAGGTATAATGAAACTAGCACCCTACTCAGCAAGGAAAATCTTCGCATGAATAAGAAGTAAGTTTCTCTGTTGTTTAGCTTCTGAGATTTTGGTATTTCTTTTTTACAGTAACCAACCATATGAATACCTAAGCAAACATACTCCAGGTCATGGAGAACTGCCTGACACATAGTAGGTGTTATGAGCTAAATGTCTGTGTCCCCTCAAATATTCTTACGTTAAATCCCTAACTCCCAAGTGATGGTATTTGGAGATGGGGATTTAGGGAGATAATTAGGTAATAAAATCATGAGGGTAGAACTGTTATGATGGGATTCATGTCTTTACAAAAAGAGGAAGACAGGTGTCCACCCTCCTTTCCCACCCCTCTCTTTTTCCCACCCTGAGCAAGCATTGAACGAAGGCCATCCAAGTACACAGTAGTTGTCTGTCTGTAAGCCAGGAAGAGGGCTCTCACTAGAATCTGACCGTGCTGGCACACCAATCCGAAGTCTGGTGTCAGACTTCCAGCCTCCTGAACCGTGAGAAATAAATTTCTGTTGTTTAAACCACTCTGTGGTATTTTGTTGTAGCTGCCTAAGCTAAGGCTGTAGGTACTCAATAAATATGCAATAAGTATTGGTTAAGTAAGCAAAATAAATTGGAGGCATTATGCCCCATCTTATATCAAGTCTCTGTGCCTAAACTATATTCATTCAAAGTGGGTCAAAGAAGAAATCGCTCTCTGGGGAAACAATTCGATCCAGGTGAGGCTCAAAGCTCTCTGAGGGGTACACATTGTTGGAAATTGGAGAAACTACACTTCCTGGGCTTGGGGATTTAGTGAATATTAACATAAAAAAAGGAAAGTGATTTCGGTGTACAGTGTTAGTCATTCCTTATACTGACAATTCCTGTTTGGGATCATAAAGGGAATATGAAAGACTCATAAAACCCTAAATGAATTGTGCCATAAATGTTAACCGCCACTGATAGCATGCTGAACGCTAGGCCCATGCAGTGCTGCTGAGGGTACCTCTCTGCTCTGATACCCGAGAGGAAAAGCAAAGCCAGTGTCGGGCCCCGGTGTGCGCCATTAAATAGGAACCCCTCCCCCACCACAAGGTTACCTTTTTATGCATGTCTGCCAGGAAGAAGCTCTGCCAACAAAGTTATATTTGTTTAAACAGGACAGCTCTCCCCATCCCAAAGAGAATGCGTGACAAAATATTCCATACATCTTAAATATTAAATCCCCAAGTGGACAATGATTAGCCTTTTATATATTACTTTTTTTTTTTTTTAGAGTTTATTTATCTGAGAGAGAGTGAGAGAGAGCACAGAGGGAGAGGAAGAAGGAGGAGCAGACTCCACGCTGAGCAGGGAGCCCGATGTGGGACTCATGACCTGAGCTGAAGGCTGATGCTTAACTCACTGAGCCACCCAGGCACCCCAGTACATTACCTTTCAAGTTGAGTCAGATGTCCAAGTATGTGATCACATGAAATTCATGCCACTTACCCTTAGGCCTTGACAACAACACCTTTTGGGAAATTTAAGGGACTCAACATCTCGCTTTAAGAAGACCTGGAAGGTTAGGAGCTTTAGGTCTTTGTTATCATGCATTCAAACTAATAAGGAGAACAGTTGGTTCCATTAAAAAAGAGTGGTTTTGTAAAAGAGTGGTTTTGAGTCCATGTGTTAAGTCACGTACCATCTCTATTTCTTAGCCTTTTCTACAGATGCCTTTAAGAACTTGTATTATCTGTAGTACCCTACAAACTAATAAAATCCTAGTAATGGTGCTCAGTGGAGCGTTCGCCTCTGCAGACTGAATGTAGGCATCCAGGCCACTCCGAGCTGGCGAACTCGCTCTGCAATCCCTGTGTGGAATCACTGCCAACTATCCTGGCATTTGAACCCCTCAGATGCTATCATTAGCTTTAGAGTAGTTGCCCTCTTTCATGTGCCACTGTAGAACTGGAAAAAGGCAAGTACCGAGGTTTTAGTTTTTAAGGAAAATTTTATCAGGAGACCACATAAAGCATATATGCCAACGCCTATGTCCCCATCAGCCAGGATCAAAAATGGAATCCTATAAGGAATGTTGAGGTATCCATGTACCATCCCGAATGTCCCCTCTTATCCTGAACTTGATAACTTGCCTGGGTTTCACTTATGCTTTTATTTTCTCTCACTAACAATTAAGCATATTTTTACTAAAAGCTTATGCTATAGAATTGGGATGAGAATTCTGAATATATGACACCTGTTAAAAGCTTTTGCAGTCATAAACTAATCAGCACTTTCTGGTGTTTTATTTTGCTTCATTTACATCTGTTGATTTGAAAGTGTCTAACATGTAATGGATCAGAAAATAGAACACTAGGGAAAGTGTTTTGGAAATCTCTTCTGATTTTAAGACACCAAAACTAAAAAGATTTCAAGCAACAAACCCAGACAAGTCTGTTCATTTTTAGCATGGTTATGTTATGATTTTTTTAGGTTAAATACAAATAGACACAAAAACACCAGTTTGTAGTGATATGAATATAATTCTATTGCTTTTATGATGAAATGCAATGCAGTAAAATGGCAAACCTTTCTTCAGATACAATACTTTATATTTTCATTCTACTTTTATTCAAGGAAGGTGCCAAATTCTTTTAAAAAATATAAATGGTTGATAAACACTTGAAAAGATTGTTGGCTTCTGGAGTCATGAGAGAAATACAAATTAAAACAACAGCATACCATTTTCACCCAGGTTAACAAAGTCTAATTGACTAATAGTATCCAATACAGATGAGACTATGGTAAAACGTATCTTGATCAACACTGTTAGGAAGGCAACTTTGAAACAACTGTAAAAATTTTAAATGAAAATATCACTAGTCAAAGCAATTGTACTTCTCTGAACAGTACGAAAAAACAATCTCACAAATATATAAGGATGCACACACACACACATATATATACACATTGTACACATATTTACTCTATCATTGTGATAACAAAGAACAATTGGGAACCATCTAAATGGCCCCCAATAAGGGAAGATTTACATTCTTCATTATAAAGCCACATTATTATATTTTATGCAACAATTAAAAGGAAGATAGACTTCTATGTTTCTAGCAAGGAAAGGATGCTCGAGATACATTGCTAAGTGAAAAAAAAAGGAAGTTCTAGAATAGTGAGCATAAGGGGCTTCAATTTCTGTTAAGCCCTATTTTGGCATGGACTGAATTCTTTCAAGGTAACATTGTATTTCTTCCAAAGAAATTCCTTGATACATTTATCTGGGGTGGAATCTCAGGTCCACAGGGACCTGAGTAAATATGGCATTATTCTTTCTCTGAAAACTTCTTGGTAGTTCCACAGGTCATACAGAGAAAGAAGAGACGAATAAGGAGATGGAGTAGGATATATGACAATACCCTGCACTGAATGTATAACCCCTCTTAATTATCCACCAAATTTCCAATACAAAACTCTTAAAAGGACAAGTTTCTTATAAAATTTGAGGATAAGTTTCTTATACAAAGAGGGGGAAAAGTCTTCTTTGTTCTTGCTGTACAAGAGAGGCATAGAGAGAAGAGATATAGCCATCATCCTTGGTAAAGCCATAGCCTTATGGTAAAAAAAGAATTTCTCAACACACAAAAAGCATTATCCATTAAAGAACTGATTAATTTTCCTACACTCCAATTAAGATGTTGTTCGTCCAGACCATTTCTCCAAAGAAGACGTACAGATGGCCAACAGACATATGCAAAGATGTTCAACATGACTAGTCATCAGGGAAATGCAAATCAAAACCACAAAGAGATAGATCTTGTACCTGTCAGAATGGCTAAAATCAAAAACACGAGAGATAACAAGTGTTGGCAAGGATGTAACAAAAAAGGAACCCCCATGCACTGTTGATGAGAATACTAACTGGTGTAGCCACTGTGGAAAATAGTATGGAGATTCCTCAAAAAAATTAAAAATAGAATTAATATAATCCAGTATTGCCACTACTGTGTATTTACCAAAAAATATGAAAACACTTATTTTAAAAGATATAGGTATATTTATTGCAGCATTATTTACAATAGCCAAAATATGGAAACAACTAAAGTATCCATCAATAAATGAATGGATAAAGAAGATGTAATGTACACACGCACACACACACACACACACACACACACACACACACACACACAATGGAATCTTACTTAGCCATAAAAAGGAGCAAAATCCTGCCATTTACAGCAACATGGGTGGATCCAGAGGGTTTAACGCTAAGTGAAATAAGTCAGTCAGAGAAAGACAAATGCTGTATGATTTCACTCAAATATGAAATTTAAGAAACAAATGAAGAAAAAAGGAAACCAAAAAACAGACTATAGAGAACACCAAACATAGAGAATAAACTAATGGTTACCACTGGGGAGGTGTGGGGGGGGAGTTAAATAGATGAGGGGATTAAGAGGACACATTTACTGTGATGAGCACTGAATTATGTGTTGAATTGTTGAATCACTATATTGTACACCTAAAACTAATATAACACTGTATACTAATAATTAATTAATTATTCTTTAAAAAGAATATTTTTCATCAAAAGAAATCATAAAAATTGAAATAAAACTGAGGGGTACCTGGGTGGCTCAGTAGGTAAAGCGTCTGCCTTTGGCTCAGGTCATGATGTCAGGGTCCTGGGATCAAGTCTTAAGTCAGGATCCTTGCTCAGCAGGGAGTCTGCTTGTCCCTCTGTCCCTCCCCCCACTCATACACAGTCTCTCTCTCAAATAATAAAGAAAATCTTTTAAAAAAACTGAAAGGAAATATTTACTAAACACAGAGCAGGCAAAGATTATTATCCAGCTGAATAAAGCAACTCTACAAATATGAAGGAAGAAGACAAATATTTTAACAGAGAAATGAAGAGAAGATAGTGCAAGCATTTCACAGAAGATGAAATAAGAGAGACTTCTGCCCAACCGTAAATTGGGGTGTAGCCACAAGTTGGCATTGCCTAAGCAATTGGAATACACCACACCCTACCATCCAGAAATTCTACCCAGGAACTCAACAGCGTTGCTCATTGTAATACAAACAAGAAACAGCCCACATAGTCAGCAACATTAAAATGGATAAACCAACTGTGGTACGTTCAAACAATTTCATAATACAACAGGAAAACTGGATGAACTAGAGCTAATCCCATATTATAATGTTCTAGGATGCATCTCAAAAACATAATGTTGAACAAAAACAACATAAAGATTTGCAAATTACATATGGTATGTTTTTCATTTTGACGATGTTTAAGTACTTTCATAGTAACGCTATGAAGAAAGTCAAGGAAATGCTTAAAATGAAAGGCTGGATTATGGTTCTTTCAGGGAGTTAGGAAGGAAATGCAATCAAAAGATATACAGGAGCTATAAAAGTATCTGTAAATCTCTGTTTCTGAAGTCACATGTTGGATTTAAAGGTGCATATTGGGGAATGAATCTTGGAACACTGGAAAAAAAATTAAGTAACAATAAAAAAAGGTGCATATTTTGTTATATTTTTGTTATTATTTCTCTATTATTTGTATTTACATACACATCTAAGTTTGACCAACTATTGAAAGAGAATAGGCATTGCAACCAAAAAGCATCCAGAAGGAAATATGACTCTCCTCTGAGGCTAGGAAAGGAATTTTCACTTCAACATATATTTGAAAAGTCTGAATGTTAATCCCAAAAGAAGGTATACTAATTTTCTAATGGAAAAGAAAAGACCCAGCCTTAATGGGTCTTGGCACAGGAACAATTATAAACCCTCCAGTGAGCCTAGCAGTACACTGAGGCCATTCAAGGTCATTGCCTGCAGTCCCTGCAAAGCTTGGCCTTAAGAGGCAGTCATCAAAAGTTCCTTCACAAAATTGATTGACAAAACTATCCTTCCTAGGGTGTCTGGGTGGCTCAGTCTGTTGGGTGTCTGCCTTCGGCTCAGGCCATGATCCCTGGGTCATGGGATGGAGTTCTTAGCTCAGGCTCCCTGCTCAGTGAGGAGTCTGCTTCTCCTTCTCCCTCTGCCCCTCATGGCCTCTCCCCTCATCCCCCACTCATGCACAATCTCTCTCTCTATCTCAAATAAATAAATAAAACCTTTAAAAACAACAACAGGGGCACCTGGGTGTCTCAGTTGTTAAGCATCTGCCTTCAGTTCAGTTCATGATCCTGAAGTCCTGGGATCGAGCCCTGCATTGGGCGCCCTATTTGGTAGGAAGCCTGCTTCTCGCTCTCACTCCCCCTGCTTGTGTTCCCTCTCTAGCTGTATTTCTCTCTGTCAAGTAAATACATCCTTAAAAAAAAACAAAAAACAACAACAAAAAACAGAAAAATAGCACCAACAGCAAACCAAAACCTTTTATTTGTGTGTTCCTTTTATAACAAGAATGCCACTTTCTTCCCCCCTTATCTTTAAATTCTTCTCATGTATAAGACTCCTTATTTAAAGGGAGTTTAGGGGCACCTGGGTGGCTCAGGCATTAAGTGTCTGCCTTCAGCTCAGGTCATGATCCCAGGGTCCTGGGATCGAGCCCCACATTGGGCTCCCTGCTCAGCAAAGAAGCCTGCTTCTCCCTCTCCCACTCTCCCTGCTTGTGTTCCTAAATATTGCTGTGCCTCTCTCTGTCAAACAGAATCTTAAAAAAAAATAAATAATAAGAAAAAAATAAAGAGAGTTTAATCTCACCCCAGTGGTCATAACTAAATTGTGCAAAATGTCATGTGACCCACTAAAGTCTTTGAAAATAGTTTATTTCTTTAAGGTAATACTTTATTGATGATTTCAAAATTTACTGATGATTTTAAAATTAAATGTTCTAATGCATTTAATCAATTTTAATGTTAATTTTAAAAAAATTATCAAGGGATCTTTAAAAAAAATCAAATATACAAAACCAAGCGCTGTCAGAATTAGGACTAAGCAGCAGGAGTTCTTGCCTGGAACTCCAAAGACGTCTTAGAAAATCCAAGCTTCAGCACAGAATATGTGGAATAAGCTGGATGGATAGCTGAATTTATTTCCCAAATAATCAGTTTTGGATACTCAGAATTAAGTAGTGTCAAGTCATGCATTATTGAGGTGAAACAAGGGACTATCATAGAAAACAGGAAAAGGGGGTTGCTTGGGTAGCTCAGTCGGTTAAACAACTGCCTTTGGCTCAGGTCAAGATCCCAAGGTCCTGGGATTGAGCCCCATGCTGGGTACTCTGGTGGGTGGGGAGCTTCCTCAGTGAGGAGCCTGCTTCTCCCTCCCCTTCTTCCCCTCCCCCAGTTTGTGTTTGCTCTCTCTTTGTCAAATAAATAAAATCTTTAAAACAAAGGAAGGAAGGAAGGGGACAGGAAAGGAGACCATTGTGGCTAGTAATGAAGTGTGCCAGAGGAAACTCCATCTTTTCAAACCATGTGAGAAAAATGAAGGTGAGAAGAGAAGCAGAGCAGTATTCTCATTTATATGTAGAAAACACTGCCTTTGGGAAGAAAACCATGTGAAACAAACATCTGGTCTCACCAGAAATGACCAACTCTGGGCAAACTTCCTGGTTTTGGTCTACTAGAACAAAGATGTCAACAGCAACGTGTGGAGAAAAACTGAAATTTCCAGGCAGACACAAATGTCTTCATGTACCTGAGGGGCTCCAAATAATTTAAATTTTGAGTTCCAAGATCATAAAAAAAAAAAAAAAAAAAAGGTGCCATCCAAATAGTGCAAATTGGAAATCTGTAAGCCTTCTCTAATGATCCAAATTAAAATTGATTTCTTTCCTAATATAGCTTCTATCTATTAAGTGATTTATAAAGGATAAACTTGTGTTAAACAGCTTTATGTGTATTATCTCATTAACTTTTCACAATGACCTCAGGAAGTAGCTTATCATTTTCCTACTTTATAGAGAGGAAAGCTAGAAAGAGCCTATCTCCTGGAGAATAGTGATCCACAGCAGCACCAAACTTGGAAATACCTGTTGTTCTAGTTACCATTGCTGAGTAAGACACTATCACAGGGTTAGTGACCTCACATCACCGCCACAACCATTTCCTATGCTCATGGTTCTGAGGCTCAGGAATTTAGAGAGAACACAGTGCGAACAGTTTGCTTCTGCTCTCCCATGACCCAGGCGTTAGCTGGGAAGGCACAGATGCCTTGAAATAACTCAAGCAGCTAGAAAGCGTAATCATTGGGAGGCTTCCCTACTCACAAATCAGGCATGTGGGCTGAGAAGACTGGAAGACTGAGCCCAGAGCACCTGCAAACAGCTTGTCCACTCCACCTGCTTGGCTTTCCTCACCACACTAAGCCTTTCAAAGCTACACAGAAGCTACATGACCTTTCTTAACCTCGATCCGGAAGTCACGCAGCATCACTTCCACCAGATAATATGGTGTTGACGTGAGTCACAAAGGCTAGGCAGACTGAAGAGAAGGGTGGAAGAATGGCAACATCACATTGCAAAAAAGCACGGGTCGAATGGGTGGTATGGTTGCAGTCATACTGACAAATACGCACCTCTACACCTAGACTTTTTATTAAGATGGTTAATATTCATCTTTTTGAAGCCATTTTTAGTAGTTAGATACTATGTTTTCTGCAGCAAAACAAACCCAAGCGATAACTTACCCCAACTTCAGTAATGGTAATGTTATTATCTGCATGTATATTTAGTCCTATAGGAGAGATTGTGTGCGTGGCAGGGTAGAGGAGGGTGGTAGCTTTCGAACTGATATAATGTGAAAGAGATACAGATGTGGACAGAAAGGGGCCCCTAGGTGGGTCAGTTGGTTAAGCATCTTGCCTTTGGCTCAGGTTATGATCCCAGGATCCTGGGGTTGAGTCCCATATTGGGTTCCCTGCTCAGGCTGAACAGCGAGCCTGCTTTTCCCTCTCCCTCTGCCTGCAGCTCTTCTTGTTCAGACTCTCTCTCTCACAAATAAATAAATAATATCCTTTTAAAAATGTGTAGAGATGCATAATCTCTTGGCTTTTGAAGAATCTGGGCAGTATGAAAAAAAAAAGTTTAGGAAAAAAATTACCATCAAGTAGTGGTCTTCAAACTCTGTTCACATGTTCCTAGAACAATTTTGAAAAATTACATACTCTTTCCCATTTCTAGGTTATCTAAAAATTTGGTTATGAATTTAAACAATTACAAATGTTCTAAGTTCCAGGCCAGGATATACTATTCTTCTGTATTCTTCTTCTTTTGCACACAGGTATATGTACAGCTGAGAAAGTCTAGAAGCCCCATGGTTTATGGTGCCTGATTAATCATTACATGAGGTGTCTCCTTTGTTGGCATCCCCCTGGGAAGTTTTCACACCCTCAGGCAATAGACCAAAGTAAGATTTATGTGCAAGGAATATGCTTTCTTTTCTAAGGGGCTGTGGTAGGGAGACCATATATTTTCCAATTCTGAACTTTTTTGACAATACAAAGGGACACTATTAACTACTCTAAGAAATAAGCATAAACCAGGAAAACTGGGATATAAAGTGACCCTAGCTATTAGAACCCTTGGTAAGCTACCAAGCAAATCAGTTTACAATAGAGAATCCATGGACACTGAAGATCTGGTCATTATTTCATTGAAATTACCCATTTTTAGTACTCCTTGAAAAGTTTTCCATAGCCCCCAAATTTGTAAAGCTCTATTATTAAGCGAGTATCCAGCTGTACCAGTTGACAAAGTATTGAACTAATTACTAATTACTGACATATATGTTAGTAAACCGAGTAACCAATCAAAATAATCTATAATCTAAATCCCATCATTTGTGTTTCATTTCAGAAACTAAGAGCAGGCAAACTGTGATTCCAAGACCTCTTTGTGGAATGGGTGTTAGACACAAAACCTGGGAATCTGCCACAGAGGACTTACCATTTAGTTCCAAAATTGATGGGTAGTGTTGAAGCATCAATACCCTTATATAGCAGAAATGAAAGCTGCCACTTCTTCAAATGTCTTCTTCAAGCTTCCAAAAGAAATGCCCATCCTTCCCCATGGGGAGAAGTAGGGTCTGGGTTCAGGAAGCTCATAGTAAGGTGACTGGGTGTTATGGACACACAGTTGTCATGGATGCAGACAGCAAATGCCTTCAGTGTGAGATAATGTCCCTTCTGATAGGTTTTTGAGACCTTTGTTTTATTTGACAACTTAACTCCTAAAGGAAGGCAGCTGGCCTGTGCTTTATAAACAAGTTTCCAGAGAGGGACATTCCTGGAAACCTATCCAAGGATGGACACAGAGAGTCCTCTAGCAAGACAGTGCTGTGTCTCTACCCTCTGTCTTGCACCAAGCTACACATTCTTCCTCCTTTACCTGACTGCTCTCTTCTTGAAAGAGAAACAGATTCTAGAGGCTTCCACTACCTCCAGGCAGCATCAACCTCTGAGCATACTCCCATTACTTTTTTATGCTATTCATCTCTTCTTTCTTTCAGTCCTTTCTCCTTTGTCTTCATTAGTAACTGGGCTCGCCCTGGTCACTGCCTTGTGGTTGGCACAAGTGGTCTCCTAATTAGCCTTAGTGGGGCCACAGAAGCATACTGAGATCCTTTATTAGAGAAAAAGAAAACAATACACAGGATCCTGGCCTCAAAAGTGAAAATCAGATCATTGCCATCTACTTTCCATCTTTTCCAACTTCCCTGCCCCTGCTCTCTGCATCTCTCTAGTATTACCCAAATGATAACATCATTTCAGGTAAGAAGAAAAAGGTACAAGTGAGGAACAGGCACAGGAGAGGAGAGAGCTATTACAAAGGGCAGCCTTACGAATCCCTTTCTTTTATGATTAACGTGATCATTTAATGGTTATCAATTCATAGGAAGTTGTGGGCAATGTGATGTAATTCCCCACATCAAGTCAGAAAGCAAACAGAATTATCATTTAATAATAATGCTGACAAAAGTATTGAATGAAAGATCTAAACCAGCACACCAGGCAATATGCCATTTATAAATTATTAGCGTGATTTTATGAATGAAATGTATTACAAATACTATGACTAAGTAAGAAATTTACATGATGTATCATTAACTTCTTAGTAAGAAGAGTACAGTCTATTCAATATTTGACTTACATTATCAGTTATATGACAGCACTACTTGAATATTTGAACATTACATTTTACCATTTTATATCCAATGTTAAAGGGACCATCCTAGATGCCGGGACATGGTTTCTTCATTTATGTGGTTTCTTCATTTACTAGTGCAGTGGATTAAACATTAGTAGAGTTTTAATAACCCTGTATTCACATGTTTTTAACATATGTATTGGAGTGATTATCAAGGGGATAGTTATCACTTCATTTTAGAAGGAGAAAAACAGTGGGTCTCAGAAAATGAAACACATTGGTGAAAGTGAATAATTCTGAATTGCCACGGGGTACCCATTTCAGTCCTTTATCACTCAAAGAACACCTCTCACATTATCTCCCTCAGTGAGAAGGCTCATCCATTTCAGGAATCTCTAAATAATTACCTAATGGCTCAGAAGGTGGCCATAAGTCACTGGATATTATGATTGTGGTTGGCTGAATAATAAATAACCTACCCAGATGTCCACAACCTGATCCCAGGAACTGGTGAGTGTTACTTTCTATGGCAAAAGGAACTTTGCAGATGTCATTAAGTTAAGGATCGTCAGATGAGGAAATTATCCTGGATTTTGTGGGTGGGCCTTTAAATGTAAACCACAAGTGTCCTTATAAGTATGAGAGGCAGAGAGAGAGGTGACAAGAGAGAAAACAGTGTGAAGATAGAGCAAACATAGTGTTGAAGATGCTTTGCTGCTGCCTTGAAGATGAGAAAAGGGCCCATGAGCCAAAGTATGCAGAGAAAGTAGCTCTAGAAGCTAGAAAAGGCAAGAAACTATTTCTCCACTGGACGCTCCTTTGACACCTTGGTCTCAGCTCAGTGAAACCCATTTCAGACTTCCAACCTCTAGAAATGTAGAAGAGTAAATGTGTATTGTTTTAAGCCCCTAAGTTTATGGGCATTTCTTACAGCAGCCATAGGAAATTAATACCATGATGTACAACGGGACTCTGAGAAAATCCTTACTTGGTCAGGGAGAAGCCAAACTGTATTCTGAAATTCTGTAGGTTGCTAAGTTCAAGTTAACTAACTAGACACTTGTGGGGTATCAGGATTCCTCAGTAGCAAGGGAATGGAAGAGAAGGGGAGTTACCTGAGCCACATCTACTAAGTACACAAACATCACATTGGCTGACACCCTTTCATCCCAGGAAATCAGCTAGAGACCTAGAAATCTTCAATCAAACTAGTAACGCAGAGGAAAGGGCCAGAATTTCACCAGGCAGGCTGAGCATTTATAGCTTCATTAAAGGCTACTAAATTATAAAGGCTACTAAATTATATGACTCAAGAAAATCACTGGCAATTTATTCAGACAAGAAATGTTTCCGTGGTTTTTACCACAAAACCTCGGTGGATCTTACACTGCATGACTACGGAATCTACTCTCATTTTTTGCAGCCTAAATATCTGTCTAGTTCTTTGGCTTGCAATATGGACCTAAGTAAAAAGTATGAGGTAGTCAAAATTTCTGGATGTTGTCACTATAACCCAGCTCTTGGTGACCCTGTATAGAACCTCTGGTTCACTTTTAGATGATACAACTTCTTTTCCAATATAGTAGAAGAGCTGGGGCACCTGGGTGGCTCAGTCACTTAAGCAGCTACCTTTGGCTCAGGTCATTATCCCAGGGTCTTGGGCTTAAGCCCCTTATCAGGCTCTCTGCTCAGCGGGAGCCTGCTTCTCCCTTTCCCTCTGCCTGCTGCTCTGCCTGCTTGTGCCCCCTCTCTCTCTGTCAAATAAATAGATAAATTAATCTCAAAAAAAAAAAAAAAACGGGTAGTAGAAGAGCTAAATGGCCCCTCTTCTTGGAGTCAAGAGTTTAATGTCATCTGATCAGGCATGGGAGGGAAACTTGAAAAAAAATTTCAATGTTGGAATAATGGAAGAATGTCAAGTAGATCTTAACATCAATCCTTAGAGTATCTTTCAAATCAGAAGAAGTACAACATGCATGACAAATTTTTTTGAAGAATCTTCTGGTCTTTTACTTCTACTTTCCACACTTGACTCACTTTATTCATGGTGCTGTGACAAAAGAAAGTATGTTTCTGGATTTTTTTTTTAAGATTTTATTTATTTGGCAAACAGAGAGAGCAAGAGAGAGAGAGAGCGCACAGGAGCAGGGTGAGAGGCTGACAGAGAAGCAGACTCCCTGCTGAGCAGGTAGTCAGACAACTGGTCTCATTCTGGGACTCCAGGATCATGACTTAAGCTGAAGGCAGACGCTTTACCGACTGAGCCATCGAGGTGCCCCTCAGTTTCTGGATTTTAAAGCACAAAAAGTAGCTAGACATCTTGCAATGATCCCAATGGTTTCCAAGACAGGACCCCACCTACTCTTCATTCTTCCCTCCAAAACTAAAATGGAGTGTTTAATACATACGAGTATTCTCTGAAGAGTAACATGTACATTTAAATTAAATGATAGCAAAGAGTTCTATCAGGGGTAGAATCCCTGTCTTCAGCATGTAAATAAAGACATGGGGACTCAAAGGCAAGGAACAATATAATAGAGTGGATGAGAATACTGGTTAGAGGCTAAATAGCCAATGTTTGACTCTCAGGTCCTACTACTGGGTGTGTAACTCTAGGCAAGATTCTCAATTTTTCTGAGCTTCACTTCACTAATCTTTGAAATGATGATAATAATAGTATCTACCACCTAGGGCTATTTTGAACACATACACCTATATGATACCTATAAATTTTGCCCAGTATGGAACTTAGAAAATATTCTGTGCTCAGTAAATATTAGCTACCTTTACATGACCTTGAGGCCAATAAGAATACGGTTTGGGGTATTTCATTAAATTATAATTTGCCATAATCTGGCTTGACAAATAATGACTAAAGGGGAAAGATAATGAGGCATTTTAAATATGGAACTGGTTACTGAGGAAATTTTATTTCCAAACACATGCAACTTGCTTTTTATTATGAAAACAAGTTGCATATATTTGGAACATCAAATGGACCAAAGGACATACCAGAAAAAGTTCATCTTCCTCTTACTGCAGAACTTCGGTTGCATTCCACAGAAGTAACCACATAGATATATGCACGCAAATGTGTGTGTGTGTGTGTGTGTGTGTGTGTGTGTAAAATAATTTAATTTGACTCCCAGATTTTCTTCTACCAGGATTTTTTTCACCCAGCAGCCTGAGTGAATCCTAAAACAATTAAATCATGTCATATAATTTCCTTGCCTAAAATACTCCAATGGCCCACTGTAGTTAAATAAAACCCAAACTCTTTACTCTGGATTACAAAGTGCTACATATGCTGGTCCCTGCCTTTCTTTCTAACCCATCTCCCTCTTCTCTTCTAACTAAGCTCCAGGAACACTGGCTTTCCCTCCGTGTATATGATGAATATTTGAGCCATTCCTGCCTCAGGACCTTCACACCGTCCCTTCTACCTGGAATGCTCTTCACCTTCACATGGTTATGTCTCTTTTTTATTCAGATCTCCGATAAAACCTGTCCTCCCCATTCAGGACATGGCTGACTTTACAGCTAAAGCAGGCACTTGGTTATTCTTTATCATTTCAACCTATTTTAATATTTGTATAGCATCAAACACCACTCTATACTTTTTTTAATGTGTTTGCTTATTTTTATTTATTCATACGTTTAGTTAGATAATTGCTAGCTTCTCGATTTCCTAGAAAGGGAGCTTCATGACAGCAAGACGTGGGCTTGTTCACTACCGGGTCTCTTTGCTTAGAAGGATGCTGAAAAATAATGTGTGTCTAATAATGCTTCACACATCTGTTGAAAGTGAATGAGGGCTATTTAGGTCCCTTTTCCAAGTAATTTCAAAAATGGGGATATACTGTCCTAGCACATTCATCCTTGTACATGTCCAATCAAGTGCCAAAAGTTTAATTATTGAGTCAAAGGTATATGCAATTTAAATTTTGATCATTATTTCCAAATCACCTTTTAACAAAGTTATGCCAATTTATATTCTGAGTGGATTCCTTGAACCTCTTTTTAAGTGACTTTATGATATGATATTTGAGATACATTCTCCCAATTTAGAAGCTCAGGACACTTTATAATTTCATAACTTTGAAATGTAAACAGGAGAGCCCAAGTGCAGACATTCACAATGGAACCTTTGGAATGGTTGGCGAACCCTCACTGATAGTTACTGACAATTAGACGAGTTACTATGAGAAGCATGCATTACTCCCTTTCAGAGGTCTCTTGTTACCCAAGACTCTTATATCTGAATTTTTAGCTGTAAACAAAGATTTACTAATCAACATTAGAGGTCTACTAATCAACTAACCATTGGTGTACGAGTATAATTTATGATAATGAAAATCTTAGTTTATGAGGATTGGATGGAGACACAGAAAACCATAATGGCGGAAACAGGTACCTTATTCAAAATGGTTCTCAAATTCCATGAATTTATTTCTCCCCACCAAAGCCTTGTTTTTCTTGCCTTTTGAGTCATCTATGCCAGCAAGCTCAGATTCTGTGTAGTAGTAACAGGAAAATACCCTCCTGATGAATATATATCTGTATGTTCATATTTGTTTAGACTAAACCAACAAGGCCATTGACAGAAGTGGGGACATACAGATGCCATTGACTCTTCCGTGCCATTTTGAAAGACATCCTCTCCAGGTGCAAAACCAACCAACTGAAGTCATAAGCAACATCCAGAAAGGGGCCAGGAAACAAAACCACAGACAAACAGACATTCATCTTCCACACAAATGCCATTCCAAAACTTCTGCCAACCTATTTCACCCAGAAATACCTTTAAATGAAACATCAATTTTCAGCAAAGATCATCCAAACATCTTTCATTCAAGCACATAAGATGTTCTCTATCACTCATTTCTTTTACTCAACAGTGGCATATTCTCGCCTTAGAAGAGTCATAGCATTGGAAGAAACTGCCCAATTAATTGAAAGATACCAGCTCTGGGTTCAGGAGGTACTTGCATCAAGTGCCCAATTTGCTTAATACAGAAAAACAGGCGTACTTACAGCAGGGTGTCCGGTGCAGTAGGTATAGCTGGCATGGGACTGGTAGTGCAGGCTTGCTCTTGGAAAGGAGTATGTATTCCAGGCCGGTTGGCTGCTGTTCCACTGAGAGCTGAAGCCAGGGCTCATGGTCACTCGGGCCTTACTAGTCTGATAGGCTCTCACTGTGGAGCTAGACTATCAAGAAGAAAGAAATGCAATGTAAAGACAGTTCTGCATAAAACCCAAGTCAGCTACATGTAGCAGCAGGTGCTCTCTTGTAGGACTGTGGCACGGGTCTCGGCTGGGTAAGGCAAATGGCTGATTCCTTAAGAGGAGGCATTAAATATTGTTCTGACTAGGATAAATTATTTTCTCACTGTTAGAATTTTAACTGGATCGCAAAGCACAAAGGCTCATTGAAATGGATCCTACTGAAAGCATTTTTTTTCCCCATTGCAACATGCAACTCCATCCTTCAGAAATGAGATATGTTTTAGTGGTGACAGCAGTGGTGATATTGTCGATTTTACATAGACGTTCTTTCATCACACTTCACCTTAGAAATTCACCATCCGTCTCACCTGAACGCAGTAAACAAAAATCTTAGTTTACAAGGATCGGACTGAAGCACAGATCAGTCCCTGACTCTAAATGGTCTTCAGATTCCATGAATCTATTGCTCTCCTGTGGGAGGCATCAGCAGAAACCTGGGCATATTCCAAGAGATCACCATTCTACTACCTAAAGGCAGCAAAATGATGAAGGATTTGAAATCGTCGTTTACCCCTCAACCAGCCATACCCATGTAATTAAAAATAGAGAAAGCGGAAAATATCTATTAACTTCCCAAATGTTAAATATACGGGGCTGTTCATAACTGTATATAGGGTAGAATGAACTGAAAACAAAATTCACTTGTATCTTCTGTCTTTCTTTGTCCTCAGATGGCCGTGGCATATAAGGCATATAATAGTTTCTTTTCAGAGAACACTTTCTATCATCAAATTGCAATAGCTACTTACTCAAGTAGTACAGTAACTTCCACAATAAATTCTATTTATAAATCCATGGGCACTTGCCAACTCAATCACTGGGAAAATGTGCTAATCTCATTGCCATTATATTCAGGAAACCTAGTGGGAAGAAACTTCTATCTGAGATTGTGTTTCCCATTAGGCCGGATTTTGATACCATTAGATACTTAGAGGAATGACTTTTCTGAAGACGAGTTCGGGCATCGTGGAGTAACTGAAAGAGAGCAAGGGCCTCAGCAATTGGAAGGCACTAGGCAGGGCTATTTCTCTCCCAGTAGCCTGAAGATATTTGGAAAGGGATAAGAAAGTTGAAACTGGTGATTCACTGGTAAGCAACTTAAAATATTTAAACCCCAAACTAGAGAACACAGCCTTGTTGAGGTAGACAAGTTTCTTTTGACCATCTGTCTCTACTCTCATCCTCCTCTGAATTAACCTCACATACTCTCCAATTAACAGTTCAATGCTATGTGCAGGCATGGCAATGCAAAGGTGGACACTAATGCATACCTCCCTCCCTAGGACAAACCTGTGTTAGAGAAGCAATAGTGGATTTTTATAAAATTAGGATATTTATGGGACACCTAAGTGGTTCAGTCAGTTAAGTGTCTGCCTTCGACTCAGGTCATGATGCCAGGGTCCTGGGATGGAGCCCTGGCATCAAGCTCCCTGCTCAGTGGGTGAGTCAGCTTCTCCCTCACCCTCTACCGCTCCCTTGCTCATTCTTGCTCTCTCTCTGTCTCTCTCTCTCAAATAAAATAAAATCTAAAAAACATTAGGATTTTGGTGCATGGTCCTAAGTATGGAAGCTCCGTATTTATATTAAAAAACATGTTACATGTATGATATATCCTATCACTTCAAAGAGTAACAAGCCCACCCACAAAACTACCATTGGCCCCGAAATTATCTTGGCTTTCTGCTTTGCATCTATGGTCACTAACATGATCACTCTCACTGGTTCAGTAGGTTCTATGGGTAGCTCCTTCAAGACTAAATATGGTTAGTTCCTTTATCAGTTTTCACATTTAGATCATCTCCCGGACCTTAATTCTTAGAAATTGTGTATGCATAAGTAAGATTGTAAATACCCTCGTCTCTTGGTTTAATTATGTTTCCATACACCATCAGTCTCTCCTCGGTGACTTTATTCATGGTGGTCTTCCTCCTGCAAATTCTTTTGGTCCCTCCTTTACAAAACTCACATTCAGGTCACACTTTGTACTTGGTCCCATTCCCTGCCCCTCTAGCTTCCTGCTCTCCTTGCCTTCCTACTCTCACACAGCTCTTCCAGGGTGGTTCAAATACTGAGCCACAACAACTATATTGTTTTGTATTGTCCCCGCAATATGTAAATTTCAGCTCTTTAACCTGGCTGAGAGTCTGATGAGGTCAAGATCCTGTACTGCCATATTGTCCAAGGAGTCTTATCTCTCTTGCCCTTGGAAGGCTCTGAAAGTGTTTATCTCCTTATTACTGCAATCGTCTTTCCCTCCGACTCCTTGACCCTTCTGCCTGTACCTTCCTGTCTCACCTGCTTCGTTATCTTTCTATTTGCTCTCCCCAAATAAGGTCTTTTGCCAGGGCCTAATTTTCAGTGCTGTGCTATTCATTCTTTTAACTTTTCTCCTTTGTGATCTTATTCATGGTCAAAGCTTTAAGCATCACATCGAAGAAGATGACTCTCTGATATGATTTAACAGCATGTACTCTCTCCTATATTCTAGTCCCAAATCTTAAAATATCTGCTGGATATGGATGTATAATTATCACCACAAATGGAACCAAAGTTGAAGATACTGTGTAAAAAATTAAATGAGTATATTGCTTTACTGTAAAATTTCACCTCCCCACAATTTCTTTATTTCTGCTGATATTATGACATTATTTTAAAACCAACTGCTTTGACCCCTTAGAATGCCTGTGACTCATTTATTTGTCCTACAACCCATTATGTACTGCCACCAAATTCTACTGACGCTCTTCAGTAGGTCTTGAACTGATGTTGTCCTTTCCATTTCCATTACAAGTACCCAGTACTAGGATTTTATCAGTTGATATCGAAGTCACTAAAACGACATCAGCAACCTTCTACCTGAAGCCTTAACTCACCCTCCACAATGACATTAGATTAGTTTTCCTAGAAACTTGCTTTTATGGTGTTACTCCCTAATGAAAAATATCCAGTGGTTCTCCATTCCTTCTGAGATAAAATCCAAAATTCCTACTCACATCGAAAATTCTTTCTAATTTTACCCTAGCCAAAGCTCCAGACAGATTGTTATTCTGAACAAGAGTTTGTCTGTCACCCTTACCTAGTTCCCAGAATGTCCTCCCCTGCTCTCAGTTCACTTGACCCTACCAGATTCTACCTTTTCTGGAAAACCTATTTCAACCCTCAGCCACCAACCCAAACGGACTTTCGCTTCTACTAGGCACTGAGGTTACAGATGTTCTGCCATGTTCATCTGGCTCTTTCATCTGTGTGGCACCCAGAAAATCAATACTGTGCCTTCATGAGTAGAACTCATCAAATCTCCTAATTAGTCTGTCATACAACAATTCAAACGTCTCAGCACACATCTTTGGGAATAGGTGTCTCAATTGTGTTTCTTCAGAAGGAGATTGCCGTGTAAGAACTTGAATATAAGTAATTCACTCTATAGTAATTGTAGAGAAAATCAGTAGGAGAGTAGGAAATGTGACAGAGAAAGGATGAGACAATGCAGCTGCATCACTGAATATGTTATTACTAGGGAGAACCGCTTCCACTGGGGACTCTGAGAGACAGTGCAGAATGGGTTTCAGAGGTACTTTGTTGCAAGTGCAAGGAAGGTGGGGTATTTAACCTCTGATTCTCATTTGTCATTGGCTGAGGGCTGCTGCTGGGAGCATTATTCCCTGGCACGGGCATAGCTGGCCTGCCCCACATATAGGCCAAAAGAAAGTTCTCACGTAGAGAGTTCCATGAGACTGTTAAAACACTCTGAGAAAGGAAGAGCCAAGAAAGTATGGGCTGATAGCATCAATGTTAGGTGGATGATCCCCTGAGCTTTTTTTAAAATTATTTTTTTAAAGATTTAATTTATCTATTTGACAGAGAGAGAGATCACAAGTAGGCAGAGAGGCAGGCAGAGAGGGGAGGAATCAGGCTCCCCACTGAGCAGATGGCCCAATGTGGGCCTTGATCCCAGACACCAGGATAAGGACCTGAGCTTAACTGATTGAGCCACCCAGGCACTCCTTCCTGAAATTTTTTTTTTTTTTTTTTTTTTTAGATTTTTAAAGAATTTATTTATTTGACAGAGAGACAACAAGAGAAGGAATGCAAGCAAGGGGATGGGAGAGGGAGAAGCCGGCTTCCTGCCCAGCAGGGAGCCCAATGCAGGGCCCAATCCCAGGACCCTGGGATCAAGACCTGAGCTGAAGGCTGATGCTTAATGACTGAGCCACCCAGGCACCCCCTAAAATTCTTTATATCTGTCATAGAACCCCAGACACTTGAATTCTCCTTTTGTATGACTGACAGCAAGGGGCTCAAAAATATTTGTCAAATTGGCTTGACTACGCTACTATTAAGGACTTGAAAGGACAACACACACACACACACACACACACACACACAATACTGGAATGGCCAGTAAGCACACTGACAAGGTGCTCGAAAACAGTAGTCATCAGGAAAATACAAAATAAAGCCACAATAAGATACCAGATGATATCCAGGCAAGTAGGTAAAACTAAAACCACTGACAACACTAAATGTTGGTGATGTTACAGTTGACCTAGAACCTCATACATTGTCAGGATAAAACCATATGGCCTCTGCTTGGTGGTTTCTGATAAAATTAAGGCTATTTCTACTTATGACCTTGCAATTCTATCCCTACTGACCCAGGGGAAAATAGACTCACACAAAAATATTGTATAAGAATGTGCATAGCAGCCTTATTCAGAATAGTCCCAATCTGGAACTTATTTAAATGTCTATCAAGAGGAGAACAGTTTTTTTTAAAAAGTGCTTTCATATAATGAGATACTACTCAGCAATAAAACAGAACAAACTTCTGATATACACAACGACATGGATAAGACGCAAGATCATGCCAAATAAAGAACGACCAAGAATAGAAGAATAGATCTGTGTGATTTCATTTCTAAGTTCAAGGTAAGGAAAATATAGAACAATAGAAATCAGAAAGTGGTTCTGGGGGTGAAGGTGAAGGAGAAGTGATTAGAAAGGGGAATGAGGTAATGGAGACGTTAGCCATCTTATTTTGGCTGGTCATTACATGAACGCATACATCTGCCAGAACTCATGACAGTGAACACTCAAGATCTGGGCATTTTATGTCTTTCTTATATTTTAATCAAAGTGAAAAATACTGTGTCTGCAGAAAGCTGACTCTGAATTTTCCATGGATGTGAAGGGTAGAAATGCCTCATAAAACGGAAGTCCTAATTCTCTCGACCCCGTAATTGGCTAGTCAGGGTTGTGCTTTCTTTTCCCTTCCTGGTCTACCCTGTGAGAGCAATGCCAGGGCGCATCTATGGGCCAAAAGGCAAGAGAAGAGCAAACAGTCTGGATAAGGAGCATCTGAACAACCAAGAGCTGGCAGCAGCATTTGGTGTCTGCCAGAGATCAGGGGTCAGGGCTGTTGGAGCAAGAAAAAATGGAGCACAGCACAAAAGAAGGGCCCTCTTACATGCTTCCAGAAATTACAGAGCTCCAGGGAACACTTGCTGTTGGCTCTACTCAGTCAGCACTCGCAAACCAAAGAAAGATAGAGGGAGGGGGCAGAAGGAAGCTGCACAGGAAAAAAAGTGCAATAGGGAAGAAGGGAATAGCACTAAGATTTCCAGACACAATTGAACGTGTTCTGCACGGGAATACTAAGAGGTAGCATTTGCATGCAACTTACTACGTCTCAGGCACTGTTCTAAATGTTTTATATGTACACTGTGTGAACACGTGTATTGTTCATTACAATACTATAAGGTAGTTACTATTATTTGCATTTATTGGCAAGGAAACTGAGGCAGAAGAAAACTGAGATGATTTAAAATTGCAAGGATATAGAACTACTAAGCAAATCCAGACTGGGCGCTTCGTAATCCATCTTACTCTTACATTGTCTTGGTTTGGATTCTCTCTAAAACAGATTCTAAGGCAAGGACTGGTTTGTTTTTTTCTGTTTTGTTTTGTTTTGGGGAGAGGGATTAACTACAAAAATCAGGAGGAAAGGAATAGTGAGACTGGCTCAGAAAATGAGGATAAACTATCACTGTATGTTATTGTGATCTATGCTCTAGAGAGAGCGACAATCAGTGAAGTCTCCTGAGACATTTGAGAAGTGTCCAAGATGTCACCAAGAATTGTCCACAAAAAGATGAGAGGTTAGAACCCTTGTGGACTCGCTTGCATCCGCCACTGGGTAAGGGTTGCCCTCACGGAAATAATCACCACCAGCACTTCCAAGCTATGTTTTGACATGGGAGAATAAACATTCTTGGTGGATAAGAACCCCCCCCCCCCATCGCAGTTGGGTTGGAGCTGAAATCAAGGATGAGCCAGAGATGGGGTTGGGAGAATGTGCTGTGGTTACCTGGGGCAGCTACTTGGAACAACCTGTCCACCTCTCTGAGAGTAAGCACGATAGCCACGCTTAGAGAGCACTCACTGCTCTGTGTTTTATACATTGTCTCTGAATCCTTGGACTGCTCAATGACCTAGGTGTTATTTTTCACATTTTCCTGAAGACAGAGGGGCATAGGGTGTTTCGGCAACTAGCCTAAAACACACAGCTAGCAAAGATATGAAGCTAAGGATTGAAGATTCAAAGGATGCAGAAGTATGGCTGATTATGCAACTAACAACTTCTCATCTCCAAAAAATAAGGCTTAGGAATGAACCACATACTGCATTCTAAAATGGAAATTAAGGGAGAAATCATTAAAGGTAAAGTTGATATAAATATATAGAGAAGTCAATGATCCAAAAGAACACACAATGGTTGTGAGATGCAGGTAGGAGCACCACTCATTATTATGGAATAAAATCACCTTTCCCTGCTGGTAATATCATTATTACATGGTAATGCTCTGAAGTTAACTCAAGTTCAATGATCAGTGATGACACAATAGCCAACTGCAATTGCCCACATATGCCTCCTTTAAAAGTTTCTTAGTCTCCATAAGTGAATGTCCTCCTCAGGTGCAGACATTAGCAAGGGAACTCTAGGAACACAGTCAATATTTTTAAACTGAAATTTCTTCAAGTATATTCCAATGGTAACCTAAAAATGCTGCCATAGTTGTCCTAAGGAGAATTCATATTCTTTATAATAAATACTTTTGAAATGCATAGAATGTACTTGTATGTACTAATGGAGCAGAGCTCTATAAAAATTATTGTAGTAGACGTGTTCACTAGTTTACCAACCCAACCAGTCTTCCCAGGGCTCCTGCTGAACAGAGCATATGCCTATATAAACATGGTTATTCCAGGTTAACTTGCCCCGCACCCTCCTGCCCAACCTGAGTCTGGTTGAACCAGAAAGTCACCAGACCCACCCTGGGCCAATCAGATGACGTTGCCTGGAAATACGGAATTGTCATTTGATGACTCATAAATCTCCACTGAGCACTTGAAATAGAAAGTGATGTAAAGGTAGAAATGGGGTTTGGTTGTATGGGTGTAGAAACAAGCAAAGCCTTTCTGAGGGCTAGTGAAGGGGGGAAGGGGGGAAAAACAATCAATGGATAACAACAGAGATGAGATGTAAGGCACACTCTTGCTTAAAGGAGATGAAAGGAACATTTCAGTTCTGGACGACTTTTATAGTTTTTGGCTCTGGTCTCTTGCAACATTGGCTCTACTCCTGATTCAAGTTCCATAAGATATTACTGTATCCAGATATTAAATCCTTCTTTCCTGCTTAGGGGATCTCGAGTAGAAATTGCAATTAAATGACCACTGACTGTGCAAAGTGAAAGGAACAGATGTGCAGAAAGAAGCAGGGTTGAGACCACGTGGCCCAGATGGAGAGAGAAACCAAGAGCTTTCTGGTTCCCGTAAGGCCTGTAACATGTTCCACGAGAATCCTGTGAACCATTCCGGTGACTCCCCCATTTGCCTTCACTCATTTGAGTGCATTTTCCTTCCTAACAACCAAATGGTTGCCTTTGGGCCATTGGTATTCTTTCTCTTTGTCCATGTACCTTCATTTTCACCTGTAGAATGTATTTATTGTCCTCCTTTTGCTTTTTAAAATCACCATTTCCCACTGACATTAGGGATTCGGTGACCCTTCATTGAAGATTTTACCGGTGTTTCCGTTCTAAAGCAAGCATCATATAAGGAAAGATAGAAGTCGTGAACCAAACACCTAAAAAGACATTTTGGGTCAACCACTGAGCAGAAAACATGACAAAGTCCCCGTGAGAGATGGCAATCAGCAGATGGTTAAAAATTCGGAAATATAACATCTATCTAGCTTCGACTGCTAAAGCACAGTGTTGTAAACAGGGCACACACCTATAATTTTTGTCATCCTTTTTTCCTCAACTGCTTATTTTTAGGATCATATTACCAACATTGTTAATAAGGGAGAATTAGTAAATATTTATATACACATATGTGCATACGTGCACACAAACACATGTGTATATATACACACACATGCATACATTTCTTAAGGAACCACAATGAACTTTTTTAGTAAGCAAATGTCAACATGAAGTTCACAGAGAGGCTAAATGACTTCCTGTGTGTGTTTATTTCCCTGTACTGCCCCTGAGGAAGTCTAAAAAGAACAGTTTCTACCCAAGGGCTCTCAAGAGTTTCAATAGGTTTTTCAAAGTCCCTCCCCACCAGTGCCCCAAGCAAAGCATTCCCGCTGTGAGGTTTCTAAAGATTTCACTCACAGCCAGCTGAAAACAGAGCCTGAATGGACAGTAAAACCCACACCAAGCCTCTCTTTGCACCCTGTGTGGGACAAGTGGTTACTTTGTTCATTTACAAAGGCTGGGCGAGAGAGAGACAAACTGATATATAAAGACAATGATATAAGAAACTTCTTTCAAATAAATCCTTTTAAATAGATCTAAATCAGGACACTCAAAAGGAAAGAGGCTGCCCAAGGAAATGGGGAGCAACTTCTGAGTTCTTCTCACACCCCACGGCCCCCAGAGAAACAGAAAAAAAGTTTTCTCTTCTCTGACGTACTATCTTTTGTAACATTCCTCAAAGATGAGTCTTGCTTGGTCTCTACAGACTGGCTTCTCTAAGGAAAATGAGGCCTTTTTGTTATTGTTATTGTTGCCTCCCTGACATGGGGACTGCCTTGATTTTTCCAGCATCCCTTCTTTCGTGATTTGTAGATATGAAGGAGCTCAATGATTTGCTTTGCTTATCAGAGACCCTTTTTATAAAATGATCATGAAACATGGTATTTTCTGGCCCTTCATGCTCTTGTTATCATCTAGCTTCAAAACTTCAAAGGTTTGGATGTGATAAACATTCTGTATGCCCTGCAGACACATCTGAGGACTCTTGCCAGCCCCCTGATGGGATGCCAGCCCCAGCTGAAGACCATCCCTAGACCAGCAGGTCCTACCAGGTGAGTCCCAGCCCCCCCTGACTAATCAGATGCTCGCCCAGACCCTGGGAACAGTCACATAGTAACTAGTAAACCCCTGTTAGACTAGAGGAAGAAAAAAACTCTGACTGCTACAAAGTACAAATTAAAAGAATGACTGAGAGTACTTAGGAGCTTGGAAAGAGGGTTTCTGGCACAAATGCAAATGGTGGGGAAATTTCACATTCTCTCAGTTGCTCTCACATACTTACCCAGGAAAGGAATCAAGTAAGTCAAAGTCCGGTACTGTTCTCCCCTAAGCTTTTTCACTTTGGTAAATTCCCATATCCTTAGGATACCAGTATCTGCAGTTCTTGCTAAGAGGAGAGATGGCTAGTATAATGATTATACTCTTTTTTTTCTTTCTTCCCCACATCATCTCAACTTTAATTTCCACCCCCACGCCGGTCCCAGCTACTAGAATGGTCACAGGACCATGACAGCAGCTCTAAGTGTTGGAGACAGGATCGGTTCCTCAGCAAGCAATTGTTACTAGGTTTGTTTGTTGTTGTTGTTGTTGTTTAAGATTTTATTTAATTTTTTGAGAGAAAAAGAGAATGACAGTGTGAGAGGGGAGAGGTCTGAGAGAGAAGCAGACTCCCTGATGAGCAGGGAGCCCAATGCAGGACTCCATCCTGGGCCTCCAGGATCATGACCTGAGCCATAGGCAGTCGCTTCACCAACTGAGCCACCCAGGCTCCCTGTTATTACATTTTTTAACTCTTAAGTCAGAATTTCTCAGAGCCCGACGGAACAGGATGTGCCTTTTCCCCCACCCGGCTTACCTGGTGCAAACCGTAAATGCAGCCACAATGGCTGGGCGTGACACATAGCCCTCTAATTCTGCACCTCTGCCACCGTCCCTCTCGAAATGGGAGTGGAAAGCCACCTGCAACCTAGACCAGCACGGTGGTCGAACTTAACATGCCTCCCAAAGGTGGAAGAGTTGCCGTAAAAATGCACAGGAGAAGGAATAGCAGCTGACGGTAAAAGAATGAATAAACGGTTATGCAAAGAGGCAAACCTGCTATTACATTATCACCATGAAAGAGACTGAGAGCAAGAGATGATTATTGTCTGAGCTCGATTATAACAGATGCTTGAACGGGAAAAGACAGGTGGTTGCTGAGACCATTCCTGCCTCTTGGAACCTGACAAGATCAAATGAAAGCCTGCAACCCTGAGCGGCCTTGCCCAGGGAGATAGTCTTCATATAACGTGGATGAACTAGACTAATCATGGATGGCTAAATGTGATTCTATCCCCATGCCAGTATCTTTTGAGTTGTATGTCATTTTGCTGGGAGGGGTCCGTGGCCCGAGAGTGGGGCTGAGAGATGAAATAATGGAAAATCTATACATTGTTTTCTGTCCCTGGTTCTGGGCCCAGAGCTCATAAAGCCCTTATCATCTCATAAGTGCTAAGAGTACCAGGAGAAATTATAATTTTTTTGTTGTTGTTTTCATATTTGGTTCCTGGAACAAGACTCCAAAATCCCTTGGGATATCCTGGGTAATGCCTGGATCTTTTGTTCTAAGGCGGCAACTCTTGGTGTGCCTATAGAGAGGAGCAGGTCACCAGGTCTTACAGAAAGACCAAGCCAGGATTCGAGGTCTGAGCCTCGAATGATGGCTGTAGACTTGTGACTGACATCTCAGGTGTGTGTGTGTGTGTGTGTGTGTGTGTGTGTGTGTGTGCGCGCGCTGGGGGGGGTGGCAGTCTGGTGGGATCCGATGCTATCTCCAGGGAGACAGTATCAAATTGTGGGACACCTACCTCGTGGCACAGAATCGCTTGCTTTGGGAAAACCTCCACACATTTGGTGACCACAGGTACCAGAAGTAATGTGTTTTGTGTGAGTAGTAAAGGAAACTCCCAGGACAAGTACGTTTTTCCCAGTCACCATTCCTGTGCCTCAGTGTCCTTTTCTGTGATGCCAAACTGATAAGAGAACCTACCTCATAAGATTGGCATTGGGATTAAATAAATTACTAAAACATTCAGTGGAGTGTCTCGTATCCATTAGATGTTGCTACTGATTATTATTGAATTAAAATGCTACAACTTACTTTTTATTTTTAACACAATACAAACATATAACTTTAGGGACTAGAATTTGTGAAAGACTTCTTTCACTCCTTCTGTCCCTTTTTCCTTTCCCTTTCCCTTCTTTCCTCCCTCCCTCCTTCCCTTTTAGCCTTCCTCTCTTTCCTCCTAAATGAAAAAAAAAAAAATCAACCTAACAAAGGCTAATTTCTTTATATCTGAGTAATTGATTCTAATACTTATTTTTCTTTTCCACACTAAAAGTCACTTTACAGCTAATTCCTGGCTCAATGCACATTCAATGAGCCCAAGCACAATATTGCTTCTGTCTGAGTGTGTTGGAAGCTGAAGGCACAGAGAGCATCCCTGGGGACAGTCCCGTAGTCCCAGAGTGACTGAGACTAGGATGGGCTCATTCCCCAAAATGAAATGAGCCTATAAAAATGACAATAAGATAAATGGAAAACGATTCTTACAAGTCTTTTAATAGCTTAACGTCAAGAGGTAAGCTAGTTTGTCTGTTTTAAGAGGAATTTCAATGCTAGACCATGAGTGATGCTGGGGCAGGAGCTAACCATCTTCTTATCTCTACCATGTCTAGCACCCTGCAGATGTTCCACATGAATCATCCATCCATTCACTTCTTTAATGAAGGCCTACATAGGGCCAAGTATTGCGTAAAGGCTGGAACTACAACTATGAGAAAGAAATTGATAGAGATGAATAATTAGCAAGGGAGACAAAGATTTGCATAAACACACAAAGAGCAATATAACTGTTCTAAGGGGGAAGTCCATAGCAAAACGGGAATATACAGCAGGAGGCCCTACCATAATGTGGCGGCAGAGGAGAAAGCTGCCAGGGGGGCTGTGTACACTGCTGGGTATAAACTGGAAGAAGTGGTATTTAAAATAGTATCTGAAAGAGGCGCGCTTGGGTGGCTCAGTCCATTGAGCATCGGGCCTTTGTTTTTTATTTTTTGGGTTTTTTTTTTTGTTTTTTTAAGATTTTATTCATTTATTTGACAGAGAGATCACAAGTAAGCAGAGGGGCAGGCAGAGAGAGAGGAGGAAGCAGGCTCCCTGCCGAGCAGACAGCCCAATGCTAGACTCGATCCCAGGACCCTGAGATCATGACCTGAGCCGAAGGCAGAGGCTTTAACCCACTGAGCCACCCAGGGACCCTGGCCCTTGGTTTTGACTCAGGTCATGATCTCAGGGTCCTGGGATGGAGTCCCATGTGCAGTTGGGGGACTCCGTGCTCAGCAGGGAGTCTGCCTGAGGTTTCTCTCCATCTGCCCCTCCCTCAACTCATGCATGCCCGCACTAGCTCTCCATCTCTCTCAAATAAATAGATCTTTAAAATAGTATCTGAAAGACAGAGGAGTTTTTAGGTGAAGAGAAGGTACTGAAAGAATGGTCCCAACTGTGTGAAGGTTCAGGGGGCAAGAGAGAGCAGGGTTAATGTGAGAAGTTCAATGGGTCCAGAGTTAAAAAGCAGAGCAGTGTACCCTGAGGCTATCCTGGGGAAAGTCTCCAGGAACTGGAAAAGGAATAGGGGGAGGCTGGAGGTGTAGGGAGGGTACAAGTCCAGAAGGATTTTAGTTTAAGTTTTTACCCAAGGGCGAAGCATAACTAAGGTGGGTGAATGATTGAATTGAAGAGCAAATTGTTTTCTGAAAGTCCCTGGAAAATGGATAGGGGCAGGGTCAGACCAAAGGGAGGGGTTTGGTTAGGAAAATACTGGGGCACCTGGGTGGCTCAGTTGGTTGGGCCACTGCCTTCGGCTCAGGTCATGATCCTAGAGGCCCCGGGGTAGAGTCCCACCTGCTTCTCCCTCTCTCACTCCCCCTACTTGTGTTCCTTCTCTCACTGTGTTTCTCTCTGTCAAATAAACAAAATCTTAAAAAAAAAATGATTAGGAAAGTACAGAATAGAGGTGATAGTATAGAACTGAGGTAACTTGAATCAAGGTCTAGATTTGAGCTATATTTAGTAGAGGCTGTCGTTAGGACTTTTGGAAAAAAAAACACAGGTGATTTCCCAGGTGACAGATGACACAGTCATCAATTAATTTAGGGAGCAAACAAAGGTGATCATCATCGGAAGTAAGGTGCTGTCCCAGCTAATCATCAAAGATAATATACTCGATTTTGAACCTATTGATGTTGAGATGTCTATGTATCTACAATGTAGGGAACTATGGGTCTAGAGTTTACCAGAAAGCACTGGGCTAGAGAAGTGGAAGTCTATCAGTAACTACAATCATGAGAATGAACTGAGTTTAGAAGGCAGAAAGCTTAAGGCTATCACCAAAGTTATTAGTATAAGCTTCAGGTGATGAGCTAATTCAATTAGGTCTAGTATCTCAAAAATGAATTCCCATCGGCCAAAGATGTAAGGAGTGGCTTATTAGTGGAAAGTTCTATTACTGTTTCCATGCTGCAAAGTATGGCAAAGTACCAGGAGTAGTTTGCCCTGGGCATCAAGCTCATTCTAATATTAGTATCACTTACTGAGTTTTCATTCTAAAGCAAACAATGCACTCCAAAAAAAATCACAGACTGAAAAAACATAACAAAACAAACCCGGACTAAGTGTCAGAGAATTAAGGCTAGAGTCACAAATGAACCTTCATTTTTTTGTTTGTTTGTTTCATGTTATTTATTTTTTACTTTTGAGAGAGAGAAAGCAAAAGCAAGCACACACATGTGGGCACAGAGGAGTAAGGGAGACGGGCAGAGCGAGAGGCAGAGAGAGAATCTCCACACTCAGCTCAGAGCCCAGGGTGGGGCTCAATCTCACAACCCTGAGATCATAACCTGAACCAAAATCAAGAGTGGGACACTTAACTGACTGAGCCACCCAGTGCCCCTGTTTTTATTTTAAATGGTAATCGTTACTCAAGAACTATCCTACCCATCATGTAACTTTGGTTACTATACCTCTCCAATGCATCCTCTCCAAGAAGTAAAGCCAGAACTGATGTCTCCTTAATATTGGTATGGTTGATACTGTAGGATGTTATGGTATATTTGCTACAACTATTCCCTCAGCTAACTAAATAAGAGGTATTTAATGTCAACCTGTACAAGGCACTGTGCCAGGTCCTATAGAAGGCACAAAGAAGTGACAGGTTGTCACCCTGAGCAAATTTTCTATCTATTTGAATATGGCAATACTCAGTAAATGTTTATTGAAAGAACTGGCCCTACTCCCCTCTTGTTATCAAAATTATTTACAAATGTTCTACTGAAAATTGAGCTAGTTGCTGAGCCTTACCTGATTGTAGTCCTTTAGCAGATATTAATTGTTCCCTCAGCTTTATTATCACATCACTTTGGAACTTAAATCATGTTTGTGTGTGTATAACAGGTATAAATTTAAAACTGTTAGGGAGCACCTGGGTGGCTCAGTCTGCTCAGGGTCCAACTCTTGATTTTGGCTCAGGTCAGGATCTCAGGTTCATGAGATTGAGCCCCACATTGGGCGCTGAGCTGGGTGTGGACCTGCTTGAGATTCTCTCTCTGCATTTCCCTCTGCCACTCCCCCTGCTCTCTCGCCAAATAAATAAATAGATCTTTAAAAGTGTTAGAATATGTATTTATGCATACATGCAGAGCTTGTACTATCACATACACACACACACACACACACACACACACACACACACACACACACTCCCAGCTTTTTAGTTTTTAGATCAGGGGTTGGCAAATGTTTTCTGTAAAGGGCCCGACTGTAAATATTTTAGTCTTTGTGGGCCGCAAAATTTTGGTAGCGATTATTAAACTCTGGCATTGTGGGGTGAAAGCAGCAATAGATAGTCTGTAAGAGAATGGGTATCACTGGGACGTCTGGTGGCTCAGTCAGTTAAGCGTCTGCCTTTGGCTCAGGTCATGGCCCCTTCTCCCTCTGCCTGCTGAGGCCCCGGCTTGTGTGCTTGCTCACTCTCTCTGACAAATAAATAAATAAACTCTTTAAAAAAAGAAAAGAAAAAAAGTATGGCTATGACTGAGTGACAAAAATATTTCATTTGCAAAAATAAGCAGGAAGCTAGATTTGGCTTGATATAGCATGCTGAACCCTGTTCTAGACTCTTCACTTTTTTTTTTTTTTTAATGTTGGTACTTTCTCCCAACAACCAGCTTACTGCAATGAAAATAAGCACTGAAAGGAGAGGCTTTGACTCAATTTATATATGCCTTTATATGCTGATAGAAAACAACCAATTTCAAAATTTCAAGGGAGAAGGAAAAGCTTACTAAGATGGTGAATATGTAAAACAATGGTATCAATGAGTTTGATAAGAAAGAAAAAGAATGTGTTTGGGTAGAAATAGCAATATATCTATCAGTATTTTGTTCCAAATAGCTACAGAATATCCAGTTGGAAATATCCTACAGAAACAAAGATGAACAGGTCTAAGTATAAAGTTAGAGAATTCTAGGCTAGAGAAGCATATTTCTGACCATGCACCAAGACAAAAGCAAAATAGTTAAGATTGTCTTGAAAGATAGTGTTTCTGAGGACCCAAGTAAAAAACTGAGAAGTAATAAATAAAGAGAAGTAATAAATAAAGTAATAAATAAAGAAGAAGTAATAAAAAAGAGAAGTAATAAATAAAGAAGTAATAAATAAAGAGAATCAGAAGGCTAAGAATAAAAGTCTGGGGTCATTTACAGGGAAAAGTCTATTTTCAAGTATGGGACTGCTACAGATTTAATTATCCCCCCCCCCCAAATTCAAAATTTTGAAGCCCTAATCCCCAGCGTAACATATTTGGAGATGAGGTGTTTAGGAGGTAATGAGGTAGATGAGATCATGAGGTGGGTCCTCATGGTGGCATTAGCATCCTTATAAAGTGAGATGTCAGGGAGCTTACTTCCTCTCTCCTCTCTCCACCATCTAAGGACACACCCAGGCAACCATCTGAAAGCCGGAAAGAGAGACCTCCCCAGGGAACGGAATGGGCCTGCCCCTTGATTTTGGACTTCCCAGCCTCCAAGACTATGGGAAATAAATTTCCTGTTGTTTTAAAGTAACCCAGTCTATGATATTTTGTTGGGGTAGCCTGAGCAGACTAATGTAGGAACAAAGAAGAAAGTTGGTTAGTTAATACTAATTAGCAAATTCCCCTTTAAGGGAATATCACCAGTGGAGTATAATCATCATTTTACAAGGGTTCTGCAACCATATCTCACTTCACAGATCTCAACAAAAATAAGACCTTTCTAAATTTCCTTGTTTCTTTTTCTCTAGTGCTGTCACTAACCCAGTTCACTCTAGAAATGGCACTGGTAAACACGGGAAATGTGCTTTAAAGGGTTTACATGTATACATGTAAATTCATATACCTGTGTTCATACATAATATACCATATATGTACACATAGACATTTATATTTTTGTGATTATAAAATAGGTGTAATTGACCTAGAGCTGTGCATAATGGCAGTTTTCTTCATGTCCTCTCTTCCTTCAGGTATAATCTACTGAGAGCATGCTCAGTTACCTGTGTAGCTTCCATAGAATGAGGAAGAATTGAATAGGCTCTGAGAAGAGCATCAGGGAAGGAGTCAAGTAAACCTGCAGAGAATCACAGTTTCTTGATGTGTGTGTGTGTGTGGGGAGGGTGTTACATACATATGCCACATACATGCGCACGGAGTGAACGACAGAGAGAGATTCAGAACAGCCTTATCATTGCCCAGCTCTTCATGCATATTATTTAATTCATCACCACAATGACAATGTGTGAAGACATCACTGAGGACTCTGGAGCTGGAGCAAGTAAATGGTGAAATTAAGTTTCAAAAATAAATATCTCCAACGCCAACCCACATGTTCTTCATCATCTTTGCTACACTGCCCTCTACTCTATGGACAGATCTCAGAAGCAGAAGTAATCAGAAGGGTCTGCCCCCAGACAAAATATCTGAAGTAAATGAGAGTGAGAAATAAAAGAAAATTTATGGGCAAGGTCCCTGGAGAGTCGTGCTTCCCTTTGAGGGTCTACTGTGTGGGGCAAGGAGCTGCCATCTGTGATGCGGCAGGGAAGACACTGAGAATTGAGGAGCCATTGTTTTCTAAGAATTCTTTTGGCCTCTCACTGATCCATTCTTCTTCCCAATCCTGAATAATTTCTACTGACAGAATGAGGAAGGTCATTCACTCTGCAAGCCTGAAGGTCATTCACTCTGCAAGCACACTAATGGCCAATGCAAGGCAAGTCAATGAAAGGCTGCTTCTAGAACATCTGCCTCAAGGTTGCAGATATTAACACTATTAACAGGAGGGGAGATGGGAGTTTAAATGAGGAGCTTTAGCAGTAGTAAGCTGCTTCAGAAATAAATTAGCTATTGTTTGGACGTTGGAATAAAACCAATAGAGGAGTTTCAGTGATGTCTCAGTCACTGCAGGTGAAGCAGATGGTGTCTCCGTCGGCAAGGAGGGGATTTAACAGAAAAGAAGCTCTAAGAGAAAGAGGAATTGTCAGATCTTGCAGCAGCACTGAGACACCCAGACAAGTGTCTGAGAGATGCCTGGATATTCAGAACATTACTTTTAAAGTTGCCGCAGTGAGTAGGAAAGACGGATGGGGATAATCTCTATCTCCATAGTCAGAAACTGCCAATATTGCAAAATGACTTGCACATTAGCCCACAGTAACCCTTTCAGGCAGAAGCCTTGATTTGCTGAGTTGATGTTGACGATTTCTCTTTTTTTCTTTGTCTTTGGGATGCCTAACTAGATACAGCAGATTGGGTTTGGCAGTCCTAAAAGGAAACATATGTGGCCGGCCCCATTAAAGAAACTAATCTCACATTTCCTGTCACATCGGAAATCTCAACTTTATAGGATCAAATCCATAAACTAATATATATATAAATTCAGTAAACCATGATTAAGATCAGGAAGGCATGCATGTTTGTTTGTATAAGTTGCAACTAAAATAGTTTTTATATTAAGCAGATATTTTCAGTCTAACTGAAAATATCACTCTGTATTACAATGTGTGTGTGTGTATGTCCAGCCACTTGTATTCCTTCTAGAAGCTTCACATAGAAAAATATATATTTTTTGTTAATGCTTTAAAAATGTTGAACAAGTATACTTTCTCATTCTGCACCCCCATCCAATCTCTACTCTAACCAACAACTATGAGCTCAGTCATTCCAATCCATCAACCAGTACTCAGGTTTGGTGTTCACATTTTTTTCCTAAATGCATTTCAAACAAACAAACAAACAAATAAATAAATGCCTGTCAACTTCATTTTTTTCCACAAAGTTAGAATTTTAAGTTATGATGTTACACAAAGAAACAACACTTTTGAGTAATCACCAAAGTTGTTATGATGGTCTTTAAGGTCCTATCTGGACCTGAACATCCCCCACTGATCTCTCCTCTCACTCTCCCCCTTAATCGCCCTTTCTTACTGGTCTCTCTTGTCTCTTAACACACACTCAGCATACTCTTTCCCCAGATGGGGCACTTGCTAGTCCTTCATTCTGGAAAATACTTCTCTCCCCCCACTCCAAATCTCATAGCTGGGTTTAGATGCCACTTGTGAGAAAGGTTACCCCATTCATCCTAATAAAATGGCACCATGTTCATCCCACTCCTCAACTATATATCCCCTTATTCTGTGTGGTAAGCAGAATTCTAAGATGGTCTTCAAGATCCCCACCTCCTGGTTTACTTGCCTTACATAATCCCCAGGATGGTGAAAATGGATTTTAGTGCTTTGATCCGGTTATGTTACATGGCACAGTTGATTTTACCAAGGAAGATTATCTGGGTAGGCCTGACCTAATCACACAAGTCTTTTAAATCTGGATCTACAAGTTCCAAGAAGAGGAAGCCAGAGCTTCGCGTAGCAGAGAAATTCTGCTGATCTTGAAGAAGCAACTGCCATGTTGTGAACAGGACCACTTGGCAGGAAATGGTAGGTGGCTTCTAGGAGCTGAGAACAGCTTGCTGTTAGATATTAGATTAAAACAGGGATCTTAGTCCTATAAATGGAAGGAGCTGAATTCATTCAATAATCTAAATGGGCATGGAAGAAGACCCCACAACTTAGATGTAGTAGCAGCTCTGGAAGACATCTTGATTTTGGTCATGTGAGAGCCTGGACAGAGAAGCCAAGTATGCCATGTTAGACTCCTGACCAAAGGAAACTGAGAGGAATTTGTCTTATTTGAAGCTACTGGATTAGTGATTTGTGACATAGAAATGGAGAACAAACACTACCTTTTTATTTTCTCCAAAGCACTGATCTCTAACGGACATATTTTATATTTACTTTTTTCTTCACTTATTATCTGTCTTCCCTCACCAGAATATAGGCTCCATGAATCCATGGACTTTATTATTATCTCCTAAAACAGCATCTACAACATAACAGGCTCTTATTGAATATTTATTGACTGAACGATAAAATATGGTATTTTTTTAAAAAGATTTTATTTATTTGATAGAGAGAAACACAGCCAGAGAGGGAACACAAGCAGGGAGAGTGAGAGAGGGAGAAGCAGGCTTCCACTGAGCAGGGAGCTCAATGTAGGGCTCGATCCCAGGTCTCCGGGATCATGACCTGAGCCGAAGGCAGTCACTCAACCAACTGAGCCACCCAGGCACCCCTAAATATGGTATTTGAAAGGGGTGGATGCTTACTTCAAAAAAAGACAAAATTAAAAAAAAAAAAAAAAGGCAAATAGAATCTAGTGTCTGATGACACTCAGAAAAAGTGGAAGGGTCCCTTCCTAGGAGACTGGCCATTGTCCCATTACAATCTTTAGCCCCACCCCTGGTCTCTCGCACTGTCCTCGGAAATAAGCTGAAGTGGACCCTTGTCAGCAATGAGACTTGCCTATATCTCCAAAGCAGGTGCTAGGAAGCAAATGCAGCATTCACTGAAGGACTCACAGGAAATCTCAAGAATGAAAAGGAATCCCCAACTGAAATGCAAACCAAAACTATGAGAAGATACTACTTCATATCCATTAGGATGATCACTATAAAAATAAGAACATAAAATAACAAGTGTTGATGAGGATATAAAAAAATTGATATGGGAGCGTAAAATGGTATAGTGCTGTGAAAAATAGTATGGTGGTTCCTCAAAAAATTAGAAATAGAATCACCATATGATCCAACAGTTCCATATTTGAGTACACACGCAGAATAACTGAAAGCAGGGTCTCAAAGAAATATGTGCACATCTGTGTTCATAGCTGCATTATTTATAATAGCTAAAATGTGGAAACAGCCCAAGTGTTATCAATAGATGAGTGGACAAGCAAAACATGTTTTTTACATACAATGGAAGATTATTCAACCTTAAAAAGAGTAGTCTGACATCTGCTACAACAGGCATGTACCCTGATGACATTATGCTAAAAGAAATAAGCTAATCACCATAATATAATATATTGTGAATATACTTAATATCCCTGAAGTTAAGGATGGTTAAAATGGTAAATGTTATATGTATTTTGCCACAATTTTAAAAAAAGGAAAAAAAAACCCTCCATAAAGGGAAATATTTTTGAAAAGCCAGCAGCTAGAATGATGCCTAAAATCAAAATAAAAACAAAAACAAAAGAACACATAGTCAGGGAACCAGTGCAGATAGGGAATCCAAGTTTAAAACCAATAAAAGAGAAAAAAAAATGGATATTTCATATATAACAGGGAATAATCACCCCAAAGATGAAACCTTAAAAACCTGGAGCATACAATATAACTAAAATGAATTTTTAAAAGCAAAAAGAAGTAGGATGCAGGGAAAAGTAGACAAACGTACAGCTAGCACAGAAAATTTAACTTGCTTCTCTCTCTGACAGATCAAATAGGTCAAAAAATTAAAATGCTATACAGGATTTAAATATAATAAGAAACTAGACCAACAAACACATCTGTAATACTTTGTGATCTAAAACTAGAATATACATTTTCTCATAAGTCACAAAACTAATTGACTACAATAGGCTATGTCTTCACATACACACACACACACACACACACACACCATAAATCATTCCCAGGGACCACAATGGAAAGAAAGTGGAAATTAAAACAAAAGATCTCACCACTCTCCTCCAAAAATCTAGGAAATTAAATAGAATGGGGAATTAATGAGATAAAAACTATGAATCACATAGCCAATAAAAATAATTTAATGGAAGTCAATTTCTATAAAGCTCAGTAGAATAGAGAGGGAAAAACAAACTTTTGAAATTGAGATTTTCAAAAAAAGAAATAAGGTGGAAAGAAATCAATTTGACCAGAAAAAAGGCACAAGGATGCTTACTGTAGGGGGGGCATAAGAGACAAATAACTATAGATATCGAGGATTATTTGAGTAGGAAATAAAATGAAGGTAAGAAAAGGAAGAAAAATTAAAAAATATGTTCCACTTTAAGCCAATATATTAAACAGATAATATTCTTTGGGTAATAATATATTTGTATACTATTACTGGGGTCCCAAAGAAAATGAAAGGAAGATAAATTCTACCTTTAAAAGTGTCATCAGTTCCAAACAGACTTAGGTATGGGTTTGTCAAACTGTTAATAAACATATCGTTGATCTCACATACATATAATTCTATTCATAGATATACATATTCTTACAAAAGATAGAAGGAGAATGAAAATTATCCAAAACATTGCATAGGGTGCTTGGATAGGCAGCTAAAATCTAACTCATTTACAAATATAAATTCAAAATTACAAAATTAAATACTAACAAATTAACCCAGCTCTATTCTTTCTGTTCTATCTCCAACACTCGAGACAAAACAGGGGTTTCAGAATAGCTGAATCTAGCTGTCACAATCCATCTACTGCTACTTACCAACTTATGACCCTAGGCAAGTCAAATGACCATTCTGTGCCCCAGTTTCCCCACAAGTAAAATGGTTGCTTGAGAAATGAATGGGATAATTTAAAGCACCTGGAACACTACCGACATAAAGAACTCAAGGAATGGTAGTCTTTTTATTGCTATTTGTTATTAGCATTTCATCAAGACCTGAACGAGAAAAATATGTGGCATTTTTACCAGTGAGAAACTCTCAGCAAATTGCACAGGACACTGATATCCACTAGAAAACTAAAAGAAATGCTACATATCATGGCTAACTATTAGAAATGATCTCTTTTCATTCAGGAACTAGATAAGGATCTTACTACTTATTCATTACTGAATTGGATATGCTAACCAACCCACTAAGACAAGAAAAAAAAAGTCATAAATTGAAACGATAAATAACTTTTTTTAATGTCACGATAACATGCCCATCTCCATAGGGATTAACTTTAAATTTACCGATATATTAAAATAAAATAATAAAATAAAATTAGACATATAAAGAGATTTCCCAAGGAGGATGGTTCAGAATCAAATAACATAAATTAATAATTTTCATATATATTCACCATATCTTTTTTTTTTGACTGGCAGCTATATTCACCATATCTTAATAGAAAACTTAAGAAGAAAAAGAATCTTAACCAACTGAGCCAACCAGGCGCCCCTGAAAATTCTTTTTGAGTTCTGGTCCAAGATGGTGACATAGCATCCTGAATTTACCTCCTGCCATGGAAACACCAAATCTGCAGCTATGCACAGAGTAATTCACTCTGATAAAAACTAGTGAGTGACTCCTACACATTGGACGAACAAGAAAATACCTACACTCAGAGTCTCAGCCCACCCTCAACTACTGGGAGCCATTAAGAACAGAGAAGGGGGCTTTAACAACCACTTAGTAAGTCTAGTTTGGTGTGTGAAACACATATTGCCATAAAATCCTGGAAGGAGGATAAAATGTTACATCCATTTCAGAAATCAGTTTGGCACTTTAAATTAAAATTAAAATATTTCATATTCTATGGCATCACTTCAACTCCTTTTCACTATATTTCCATGAGAGAAACAAAACCCACAAATGAACAGGAAGCATGTATAATAATTCTGACTGCAGAACTATTTTTAATGGCGTGGATTAGATATCATCTAAATGTTAATGAGCATGGAAAATTAAATAATTACATTGTACAGCAGACTGTGTTAGCTGCCCATCCATCAGCCAACCCTTTCTTCTTTCTTATAACCAGAACAGCTTTATTTGCAGTGATATGTGAAGTCTGAACGATAGATCATTATGAATCTAAGCTGTGACAACCATTCGGCTCCCCATTGCTGGACACTCATGTTCCCATCCTCCCTTGCTGCTGGTACAGAAGAGACCCAGTGCCAGTAAGATGTAGTGGGGTATATGCTGAGGGTATGGGGCTTCCTGATTAAAGGAAGCCCCATACCTATTTTGCCTTAGCTCTCTCTTACTTTTTTTTTTTAGATTTAATAATTTTCTGTAATTTCTGGAAAAATCTAGAACATATTATAATTGTAGCCATTAGAGAACCATAAATCAAAGCAATGGCTTTCTGTAAAAATTTCTAAAGTAGTTCAACACACCTCAGAGCCCAAGAGATGTTTAGCTATATCTTGCTATACCTAAGACAAAGCTAGTGAATATAATAATATTTGGCTAATGTAGATTTTTAAAAAAGCTTATATATGGACTTCCACTAATTCACCAGTCCACCTTTTTTATGTAAAATGAAAAATTTAACTGTCAAGTTTTTGAAGTAAGCCTCTTTAAAAGAAATAATAATTTATAATGATAAGATGTACCTAAGACTCTGAATGGGATTTACTTCTGTTTAACATATTATGTACCACTTCATCAAAGTACTAAGACTCCTAATGGAGCCAAAATAAAAGACATTTTCAGGGATGGATACAATGCAGAAAATACAGAAGGCAGACCATATCTAAATTTATGAACAACATGATTGATGCTGGAATAGAACAGAGAATCCAGAAATGGACCCTCAACTCTATGGTCATGTAATTTTCAACAAAGCAAAAGAGGATATCCAATGGGAAAAAAAGACAGTCTCTTCAACAAATGGTGTTGGGAAAATTGGACAGCCACATGCAGAAGAATGAAACTGGACCATTTCCATACACCATACACAAAAATTGACTTCAAAATGGATTAAAGACCTGAATGTGAGACAAGAATCCCTCAAAATCCTTGAGAACAGAGGCAGCCACCTCTTCGACCTCAGCCACAGGAATTTCTTACTAGACATGTCTCCAAAGTCAAGGGAAACAAAGGCAAAAATGAACTACGGGGACTTCATCAAGATAAAAACCTTTCGCACAGCAAAGGGAACAGTCAACCAAACCAAAAGACAACTGACAGAATGGGAGAAGATATTTGCAAACGATATACCAGGTAAAGGGTTAGAATCTAAAATCTATAAAGAACTTATCAAACTTAACGCCCAAAGAACAACTCAATCAAGAGATGGGCAGAAGGCATGAAGAGACATTTCTGCAAAGAAGACTCTTACTCTTTTAAGTGCAGTATGAACAGATATTTAGGCAGAAGTAGACAAAAAGGAAAAGGTTACATGTAAGGATGAGAAAGAAGGTTACATGTAAGGATGGTCAAGAAAAATAAAAAGAACATGGGTGCCTGGAGAATACTGAACTATTAACCCATTCCTAGGAATACTTACCTTCAGTTTTTCTTATAAGTTAAATAGCAGATGTCTACATTGTCAGAGCCTCAGATAGAGGAGCTCTGGTCACTCTCAGCCAGAGGTCTCCATTACACATACTATGGAATACCACATAGTACTTATAAAGGGAATCATATAAATCTGTGTTTACTTATATATTGTTTAAGGAAAGCTATGAAAGTATATATATATATACACATCCATATATATGTATATATGTATATATTTTGAAAATACTTATGAGTATGTGTATACCTCTTTATCTGTACCAACATAAATGCTTAGAAAAAGATCGTGAAAGCATACACACTATGGTGTCTGGGGAGATGGACCAAGGTGGAGATGAAGGTACAGGTGAGGATCTAATGGTTATAATTCATACACAACTAAAAAAAAAAAAAGGTAAATGAAATAAAGAACTTCAAAATAAAAATAGTAAAGAGGTGAAATATGCATTTTATTGATCTCAGACGCCCAGGAAAGCACAGAAAACAGTCATAAACCTGAAATGTCATGCATGCAGACTGTTTCTGGTATCTATTCGTATTTAAAGCATATGGGGAGTGTTGGATGTACATGGGATGTTCATATATCTTCAACTGTCTTGTGAAAAATAGATTTATCTGTGATAAACAAACAAAGATACTGGGAAATGCATGCCCTAACAATTTAGAGATATATGTGAAACAGATGCTTCCACAGCACAAGAGATTTCTTTCTCTACAGATATTGCCATGGAAGATCTTATGTGGGCCTCTTGTTTGGCAAGTACATTATGAAAGAGAAGTACAGCTTTGTTTTAATCTGTCAAAACTCTCCCACAAATGGCAACCCACAATATTTTCCAGGATCTACCACCATAAGATAGCAGATGGTGATGGTACAAGTTGCAAAAAATTGTTAAGACATCATATGTTGAATACATTACAACATTTATTCAGAAGATTAATAATGGAGCTAGACAGACATTAGTAGATAGACAAGAGAAAAATACATGCTGGAAATGAGACTGAAATGAGACAGAGAACCAACCAGCATGACAGATCAGCAAAACCAGGCATGTTGTGAAAACATGGGAAACTTTATCAAGAATGTAGGCTCTTTCTCAAACTTTGTACCCCAGCACGGAAGTCTGGATATTTATGCAGCATTCACTGTACACCTGCTACAGGCCAGAGCTTGTACTGGGCACTTGAAATTCAAAAAGGAAAAGGCACACTCTTCTCTCTTATGAAATTACCACCTAGTTGTTGCAACTAGGCCCTTGTGTGTGTGTGATGAATAGAATATTACTGAATAAGCAAGGTTGAGAAAGTGGCCTAGATTCGGAATAATATTTCTACCACCTGCATTTCAATATAAGGAAAGGAGAGAAGAAGAGAGAGCAGGAAGGAGAAAAAAGGCAAAGAAAGGAGAAAAGAGCCTGTCTGTGGTATAGCAATACCAATGTCAACAAAACGTTAAATTTAGGATTGCCAAAACCCCACTTTTTCTCAGTACACACTACCTTTTCCCCTGATTTCCATATGTTCTTTGCATAGTTCTTTTCCTTAATGACTCTCCCGGAAATATCTCCTTTCTCCTTTTTTAGCAGCCTGATTTCTATGAGTGACCCACTTCAGATTCTCCTTTTTCCACCACTTCTTCCCACATTTACAGTGACCTGTCTCTTCAAAAACAAAATTAGTCATTCTTGATTATATGATGTGTTTTATCTTTCCTAGCTATGTTATGTGTTCCTGTTGCCTTCCTGATTAATGGTATGCTTCCTAGAGGTCAAGGAGTTCTCACAACTTGTAAGCATTTCAGTACCTAGCAAAGCACTAAGCCCAAAGAAACATCAAATTTAAGAGCTATAAGAGACCTAAAATCACCTTAGAAAAAACTCTTGTGCTATAAATGAGGAAACACTTACTCGGGAAGATTGAGAATTACTTACTTACTGTTAGAGAAAGAACTAGGATTCAAACCCTGGAGTTGACTTGATGGAGCATTTTTGGTGAGCCTACTACATACTAGGGCACTGTCCTATTATTTCTATATCAAAGGATGAGAGGAAATCACCTGGATTTCCAAGCCAGATTGTCCTTCCAATAAGCCCTTCCTTTCGTTGGAAAGGTAAGCAGGTGAAATGCGCAGCAGAGACTGAGCAAGCCCGGTTTTCCGGGTCTTGCCAAGATCCATAGAGAAGATTGCTAATTGAAGATATAAGAGATACCGAAAACTCCATCTCTTTCCTAAAGGCTGAGCGAAGACATGCGCTAGATGTACCCAGTAAAGGAATGGATTCTGAACATCTTATAAAAGTGGTCATGCCCCAGCTCGTGGAAAGTTCCAAATTAAAGAAAACAAAGAGGGCACTGTGAATCCTAAAACACTCAAAGGATATACTCTCTCTCTTGAAAGCAACAGTTAAACTAATTGCAAAGAACTTCGGGTCTTGCACTCAAATTAAATATTCATAGAACTCCATTTATGTGCTGCATTTAGAAGTTAAGAGACTTTAAAAACCCTTCTGCATTCCCAGTAGTCAGCTAATCCATTAGAAATGTGATACCCGCTCTAACCCAGAGTAACAGAGTGCCAGCCCAAGCGGCCAGCTGAGCTTGGAAGTTTTCTCAAGAGCTGCAGGCAGGGGCTAGAGGATGCTAAGTCATTCTGGCAGGAAATCTCTGGCCCTTCTCACCAGTGAGGTTTATCACCAAGCAGTTAAATAAAAGAGAGGAATATGCTAAGGAGAATAACGTGAAGGGAGGGGAGGACGGCAGTGTTTCACGATGACAAAGACATTATTTTCTTATTTGTAATGACAACTGATTCATTTGTGGCCCGGGGGAATAAAAAAGATCTAGTGCTCAAGGAATTTAAATATTTTCTTAAGGTGAACTTGCTTAAAAATGTGTTTACACGAAGATGGCTGGCTGCCGTGTAGACAGGTGGCTTCCTTCCCACATTATCCACTATGCATCTTGTTGGACTAGGCATCAGTAAAGTGCCGGACTAAGGCCCACATTCAGCCTGCCATCTGTTTTTGTAAATAAAGGTTTATTGGAACACACCAGGTCTGTTTGTTTTCACATGATTGACTACATTATGGAGTAGCTGCAGCAGAAATGGTACGGCCCACACACAGCCAAAAAAATTCCCCGTTTGACCCTTTACAGACAGAATTGCTGCCCCTGCTTTTGAAAGATATCAGTGTTATAAACAAAGTTAAATTTTTTACTTGAATTAAGCTGTGCATGGCTTCACTGTACTTGAATATATATATATATTTTTTTTCTTTCTTTTTTTTAAGATTTTATTTCTTTGACAGAGAGAAACATAGCCAGAGAGGGAACACAAGCAGGGAGACAGGGAGAAGCAGGCTTCCTGCTGAGCAGGGAGCCCGATGTGGGACTTGAACCCGGGTCTCCAGGTTCATGACCTGAGCTGAAGGCAGTCGCTCAACCAACGGAGTCACCCAGGCGCCCCTGTACTTGAATATATTAATTAAACATACACACATACATATATAGTATTAAGGAGTATTAAGGTAATTTCCTCTGGTAAGAAAATTCAGAACTCAGCGAAGTTAAGTTTGATAATAAGATTAATTCATGCGAAAAGGTCCAAATGGAAGGTCCAAATGGAAGAAAGTTTTTAAGCATTACAATGCAACCATTACTGAGTAATAGTGTTTTGATTCTGTCTCCTTGAATTTCCTGCCATTTGTCAGCATTTTCTGAACCTACTGGTAGAAATCACATTTTACTCTCACCATTCCTCCCACCCACAAGGGGTGGGGAAGAACAATTCTTGGTGACAAAAGAAATTGCTTAGGTGAAATCTGTTATAGACCAGATGGGCTGGAAGGCTTGATGGAAACAATCCTTCATAACCTCTCACAATCCTCTGAATGCTTTCTTATTTACTCAGAGTAAGCCTTCCATGGCACATAAGAAATGCATATGTTGCTTCATTTATAATTTACCTGACATGTTGTTAGCAACTAGAGTTGGAAACCAGCTCAGAATATGATTTCTTAAGAAAAGACCAGGCAAGGGGACCAGCAAACTCAGGCCAGCATGGTGACTAGGTACATAATTCTTACTGGAATTTTCTGACTCCTGTCCCTTTGGAGATGAGATCAGGTAGAGATAGATAGATGATAGATAGATAGATAGATAGGTAGATAGATAGATAGATAGATAGATAGATAGGAACACTGAGGCTCTCTGTATACATGGATATTTTCTTGCATGTCAAAATGAAAGATGTATGGGCAAGCCAACTACATTCTTTCCAGGCACAAGAAAAATAAAGTGTTTAAGAGAATAAATGGTATTTGTTGTTCTGCACTTCTAGAAAACTACCTTCTTAAGTAATCTGACAAGAGCAACACTTGTTACCTCTTAGGCAGTGGGGATGTGACTTTTTATAAACAGTAAGCTTATTTAACACGACTCTACTTTCTTTAATCACAGATACATTCATTACACTGCTCATAGAATCATCACATTTCTAACCCTGGTTCACCTTGGCCTTTGCTGAGTTCCTACCATAAGTGAGGACATGATGATTCCAAAAGTGAATAAGACATCAACCCTGCCCTTGTAAGTTAAGAGAAGAGATTCCAATACGGTAGAATATTTATTCAACAGATCATTTCAATATATCAAACATAATTTTCTCAGATAATTTCAGAATGATATACTAAGACCTAAGGAATGGTTTATAAATGAAATCCTATCTGTAGTAATTTCCTCCTTAATTAGGAAGCAAGTGCACAAAATACATGAATTAAATGTACGCATCAAAATAATGCTTTTTTGCCATTCTCTGTTCTCTGCCTGAACATTAGCAAGACCAAAAGCTCTAAATGCAAAGAGAAATCAAGATTCACTGCTGCCTCCCGAACACAGCTTTTGGGAACAAAGATGACTCTTCGTTGACTTTTTATACTACAGAGATGAATGGATTAAAAGCTTCTAGGACAGGGATTATGACTTCAGCATCCTCACATTTCTCAGAGCATTTTACACAACATCAAGCCAACTAAAAGAGATGCCCAAGGTCTCAGGAAGAACAAATGATAAAACATGGGTCTGCTTCTCAACATCTGTGGCTTTTCACTGGATCATTCTTAGGGCCAGTCCTGATGATTTAGAAGAGGACTCAAATTCCAAGTGATGTGTGCCATGTGCCCACACATACCCATAGACCGGCTAAGACTGGTTTTGTCCAGCTTCCCTTGCAAGAAGAAGAAACAGTTTCCGTGCTGCTGCCACCGAAGCCCACAAAAAACCAAGAGCTTCTCACCACCCATATGCCAAAGTCTGGCTTCATCGAGGGCAGTGGACTCTAGCGTCTTGCAACTCCATTCATTAAAGCTTCATGTTCTTTACTTTTTTATTATGTTTTAATAGATTGTACTGTAAAAAGGTTGTACTGTAAGACATATTTGCAAATACTTTCAGCAGTTTCTTAAAGGACCCTTTTATTCTCTCCGTCTCCGTCTTTCTCTTTTTCTTTATCTTGTGTGTGCACAAGCACACGCTTATGTGAAAAAACAATCAGTGCTTGCCCAGTGCAGTTATTTGTGAATAGTTCCATTCTTTTAGTGTATTGACCTGAATAAAAGAGACAAAGTTGAAAGGGGGAAATAACCTGGAGAGGAAAAGAGTAGAAGGTCCAAATAGGAACAAAGCTGATTTCAATACTATATATGTTGTTATTAATATAAGAGGAGTTTGAAATTTTAAAAAAAAGAGAGAGAAGTTTGATAAACTTTTTTTAAATCTCACTGGAGGAATGCCTTGCAAGCCATCTGGGCATGTACACACGATCTCTCCAAGTTCAGAGAGTCACATTAACTTTATAACTTGTTCCTGCTAGTCCACATTTTTTATTTTTTTTAATTATCTGAATCCCTTTCAGTAAAAATAAAGATGTGGGTCTAAGAATCTGGGGTGAAAAGTTCAGTGTTAAAAATATCTTGTCACTGCTCTTTGTGTGCTTGGAGACCCATTTTCCTTAGTCTGACCAAGAATTAGCTTTATGAAAAAAGTGAATTCTATTCATGTTTCTTTTCACCCAAATAAATATTCACTTAGAAAAATCACATATTTGTTAATATATATATTGTTTAAGATTTTATTTATTTGACAGAGAGAAACACAACCAGAGAGGGAACACAAGCAGTGGGAGTGAGAGAGGGAGAAGCAGGCTTCCCGCCGAGCAGGGAGCCCGATGTCGGACTCGATCCCAGGTCTCCAGGATCATGACCTGAGCCGAAGGCAGTCGCTTAACCAACTGAGCCACCCAGATGCCCCGAAAAATCACATATTTAAACAAAGAATTCAGACACTTCTCAAAAATACTTTTCATATTTCATCCCATTGGCCGTATCCCTCTAACGTTCTAGAAGACATTTTCCTATAATTAAATTACTATATTAGAAGTGATAAGGGCGCCTGGGTGGTTCAGTTGGTTGAGCGACTGCCTTCAGCTCAGGTCATGATCCTGGAGACCCGGGATCGAGTCCCATATCGGGCTTCCTGTGGTGGGAAGCCTGCTTCTCCTTCTCTCAGTCCCTCTGCTTGTGTTTCCTCTCTGGCTGTGTTTCTCTCTGTCAAATAAATAAATAAAATCTTAAAAAAAAAAAAAAGAAAAGAAAAGAAAAGAAAAGAAATAATGACACCTAAGTTGTCCTTATTTCAAGCTCTATCCCTGGACCAGCAGAAACTGAGGCCTTATACATAAGTTGGATTTTACAAGGATGAAAAGGTCTCTGCAAAATATGAATTTATTTTTAAATAATGTAGTAATAGCATAAGCAGGAAGCTCATAACTAAAAAGTCATCTTCAGAGTTTATTTCCAGATGAATCCATCAGGTGCTCTGAGAGGGTTTAAGGTCCAGCTCATAAAGCCTGTAAAAATAAAAATGCAGCCAGGTAACAACTTAAGAGAGGGCCCACAGCAGAGCTGCTGGGCAGTGGTTCTCACCTGGGGGTGGCTTTGCCTCCAAGAGGACATTTGGCAATGCCTAAAGACATTTGTGACTGTCGCTCCTGGAGGGGGGTAAGTGCTGCTAACATCCAGTAGAATGAAGTAAGGGACACTAGTAAACCTCCCACTGTGCCCAGGACAGCCCTCCTCAACAAAGGACTCTGCCCTAACATGTCAATAGTGCTGAGGTTGAGAAACGAGGCGCTAGTCCCATGATCCATAATCTTTTGAGAGTTGCCATACCCTATTATTTCAAAACGCACTTCTTGCCATGTGGCATGCATTCATCTTATAAATGGAAGCAAACAAAAATTAATTTTCTTTTTACTATTTCTGCAACACCCCTTAATATAACTGGAGCTCCCATTGGGTGTTGCATAACTAAGACCGTGGATTAATGATCCTGACTCAGAGTTGACCCAGTTAAATGAAGACATTTTGGCACTTCTCAGAAAATGTGGAGGGATAGTATTTTACTTCTCCTTCTACTGCCAGTTCCTCAAAAGCCTTGAAAAAAGTTCCAGTTTAGGATATATAAGATCGCAATCACTTAAAATCAGAATTAATATAGTTTTTCAACTCTAAGCAGAGAAAGAGTATTTTATAAAGGTAAAAAAAAATTCTTTAACTTTGATCTTATCTTCTCGGGGAATTTTCCATGTCTGAAAGTCTGGGGGTTAAATAACATATTAGGTAAATAAAGTGCTACTTCTTCTTATACTTTATAAAGTGTAGCACATTGGACAGCAAAGGGCCAGCAAACATACTTCCAAAGTCACCTATCTCTTGGAGGACTGCTAGAGCCCTTAATATGTTAATGGGCCCTATGAATCTCCAATGGTACACTGTACCCCATAGGATTTCCTAAACTACTTCCACTATAAAACCTTTTATTTAGTTACATTTTATGTAATTAGAATTCCAAACAGCATATTTTAAAAGTGCTGGAGTGGTAGACCTAGCCTATTCCCAGTGAAATCTCCCTCTATATTGAATAAAAGCAGGCTTACCTGGTGGAGAGCTACCTTCTCTCTCATTTAACTGGACCAAGTCAAGCCCTTGGAAATACAGCTCATTAGACTCTTCTAATGCACATGGATCTCTCTCTCTCTCTCTAAGAGCCATCAGGTCATGTTCTCTAGAATACAAACACCCTCGGCATCACTGAACTGGTGGATTTTTTTTAATTTTCTCTCTTGCTTAACGAGATATTTCCAATGTATTGTTCAACATATATTTAAAGGAGTGAAGCCAGAGAAAGCACAAGGATACATACGTGTTATCATGGCTTTCAAAACAGCTTTGTTCTTCCAAGGTCAAAAAGACTAGGAAAGTTTATATAAATATCTATACACACAGAGAAGTATACACTCAGGGGCAATACTACGAGCTTTGCAGTGTTCAAAAAAGATTAATGCGTAAGAAAGGTGATTTTCTTATTGACTAGGATGGATTTTATATCTCATATTAGACTGAATAAATCATGAGTATTTTTTCTAAATGGGCTGTCCTTCACTTATATGACAGTAACACTTATCCACAAACAAGCATTTTTGCCATGAGGCACACGTTTCCAGTCATAGGGAAAAATTTATTTTGATTCACCCACGTTCTCTTCCTTAGATCTTATTAAGAGCGAGCATTTTCAAGATTGTCGTTCACATTTTGATATTAGGTCCTATTGCTATTGAAGCACTTGGTCCATGGTACATTTGAACCAACAACCTCATTTTATTGAACCAAGATTCTTTTTTTTAAAGATTTTATTTATTTATTTGACACAGAGAGAGAGATCACAGGTAGGCAGAGAGGCTGGCAGAGAGAGAGGAGGAAACAGGCTGTCCACTAATCAGTGAGCCCCGATGTGGGCCTCGATCCCAGGACCCTGAGATCATGACCTGAGCTGAAGGCAGAGGCTTTAACCCACTGAGCCACCCAGGCGCCCTATTG